>JAIPRK010000589.1:0-100722 GCA_025469195.1 Chaitophorus viminalis | reverse complement strand
ATCACATTTTGGGGCAGTTAAAATGCTTCGATTTTCTTAAACAGCAACTTTTCTAAAAAGAAAGTAAATGTTGATAGTACTTGGGCTAGTCAAAAATCTAACTTTTTTAATACTTTTTGAAAAAATCCAAAAAACCGATGAAAAAATTAAGAAAAAACAGGAAATTTTACGCAAATTCACGTTTTTACATAAAACATTTTTTTAAAATGCTCTAACTCAAAAACGAAAAACCACAACAACTTGAAGTTTTCACCAAATCTTTATACTGGTGTTTTCTATACATGGTTATGTTTTCATAAATACTCTTAATAGATTTACATTTTTAAAATATTCGGAGATACTTTTTGTTTAACCTCATATCTCTTGCCCTCATTCAACTCAAGTCTAACAAGTATTAAAGAATTTTCACAAATTGTTGGTATATATTTGTTATCAGTTTTAAATAATTTAAAAATGTAAAGCGTTAATTCATAGTGTTAAGAATAAGAACTATTTATGCAACAAATAAGGACCTAAAAAGATAATCAATTGAACATTTTCATTTTATTGAACATCAATTATTTTAAAGCCACTATAGGAATTATTATTTTTTCTTCCACAATATAATATGTATGTGTCAATCATCTATCATAAGTTACAAGCATACTTAACCAAAAGTCAATACGTTTTTGAAAACTATGAGTGCTCATTTGAAAATTTCAAGCTGTTAATGTAATAGTAATAATATTACTTAAAAAAAAACTGATTAACGTTTGGATAACATTAATTATGGCTTATATTTATACTTGATAATATGTTATGATTAGTTCCTATGGTTTATTTCATATCTATTCCAAAATCAGCCTCATGCTGAGCGTGTTCGTTGGTTAAATATTTAATGTGAGGTAGATAATGGATTTTGTATTCCATCATTGGATTAACATTTAAAATTTGGTCATTATTTTTTAATCAGAACGAAGAGCTAAAAAGTTTATACGTTAACAATTTAATATGATTTATTTATAATTCATTAGTTTATCCAATATTTTAAATAATTACGCCTTGATACTGGATATTATTCATGTTGATGTGATCGTTTGTTTACTTATACTGTGATTTTCATACATTCTTTGTCGAGTACATAGCGTATAAAATATTAATAAGTTTCGTTTATTTTTCCTGGAAATCTACGTAGTTGTAAAAATAAAGAAGCCCATCTACATCCAAGAAATAAAAACAATTATTTCTTTCATAGAATTTTGGCATAAATTAATTGATAAAATTATTTACTTTTCTAAATGTTGAAGTATAAATTTACAATGGTATCTTTCTTTTATTTTTTTTTTTTAGTACCTATTTTAAAACACTGGAAGAGTATGGAAGTTATTAATTTGACATGGTATTTGTATTTTGTTTTTATCAAACATGTTAGCTCTTCGGTATGATTAAAGAATTTTAGGTAAAAAATATAAGTTCTTTAATTTAATTATTTAAAATAAAAATAGAAAAATGTTGATCAATTTTCAGTAAAACCATAAATATTTACTGTCCAAAATTTTCTGAGAAACGATTTGCGCAATAAGGTAATATATATAATACGTTATTAATATGATTGAAAATGAAAAAGCTTACAATTATATTTATTGCATTTATTTATTGGAAATGCTAATAGATTACACGTTAATATCTAATGTAGTAAAAGTATTAGATTTACTTGCATCAAAACGTTTCAAATAAACAAAATGACATTAATGTTATAGACTTATAGTATTTTATAGGTAAATTTCAAAAATATCAAAACTAAATGATAACAACCGTTTTTAAATAGTTAGGTACAGCACTTTAAAATTGGTTGGAGGAAGTTGAATGAATAATATTATTTTATTCAAACATCTTATTTTAAAAGCAGGGATAGAAACACAAAATGTATGAATGTATGATACAACATTCTAATCACAGTACATCAATATCGACCACACAGCTTAACTAAATTCACTATTTATACATTATAAGTAAATATTAACAAAATTTTATATAGACTTATTGAAAATACTGATTATGTTTCGTATTAATTATATAGTTACCCACTATTCGGTTTCCTTTGAATAAAAACAAAAATAATTGAAAATAAATTCACAGTAAAAGTTGCCATTACCATTTTCTGTCCAAACTTTCAATACAATTATCTTTAAAGCTTATCTCAAATAATTTTTTTTTTTTTGCTAAGTTTAATAAATATAAATTTTGATCACTTAACATTATTTGATAACTAGTTTGGTATTTATAACCGAATTTTTAAATTTATTTAAAATCTCTTAATGACGCATTACTTTAAATTTTTTTTAATATTATTTATGTTTTATATATATATTATGTTATGTAAGCGCAATAATAACAATTCAATATTTCATTTCCATTAAGAACATCGTAAAATATTCATCTTGTTTAATTTGATTTCTTGCCACATGACAGCTCACGTGGACAAGACCAGAGTAATAAGTTTTCCGTCAGAATGGACACACCGATTTAGTATTCAATGAAGAGTCTACATTATAGACGAAACTAATTGGATAACAGGTTCAAAACTGAATAAGGGGGGTTAGAATAATAATAATGTACTCTGTCCGAACACAATGTAATGTCATGCGATAGTAACAATCTAAAATATAATTAAAGTTAATTAGAAAATTACCTAAATATTAAATATCTCATAAACTTAGTCGAAACTCTTAATATTTTTGTACTTTAAGATCCGTTAAGGTAGATTTTAATATTTTTAAATAATATTGTTCATAAATCAAAAATTAATATTATTTTTTATTAATTTACCTAACTTTGTAATTTAAATAAATTCAATGAATTTAACTCATTTAAGGCTGCATAATAGTTGATTTTTGTTGTTGATGAAGTTATTAATTATTGTATAATATTCTGACTTTTAGGCATTAAAATCTTCTTAAAAATAAAAACTATTATAGAATTAAAAATTCACATTTCTAATTTTGACTTATAAATATAGACTTTAAATGATCACTGATCAATTTCATATCGAAGGATTCATAGTAAAAAGTGCCCAAAATCCAGTGCGATGGGACTAAAACATTATTTCACCGAAGGTAAGTTTCCAGCTTATAATTTATTATAATGCCAACAGTACAATTTTTGAGAACAAATGAAATGTCCACTTATAAGATATGTTTTATTTTTTGATGCACATAGAAAGACTATTTAGTATGGTATTATATGAAAAATAGTATCGTACATATTGGGATTCAATATCAAACTTGATAGTTCCCAGAAGCTCGTTTCTTTGCTGAAAACGATACTTATATATTATATTGTGTCCTTGTAAAAGTATTTAGAGTCTTCAAAGGACTTTATGTACATGGTATCAATCAACAGTGTAGAGTGATTTAGTAATTGAAGACATTGTTTAAATGATAAGAAAAATAGAAAATTCCAAAATGTATTTCGAATTATGTAAACACTTTTAATCGCTTTTGTAATAAAATAAAAAATGTATGTGTTGAAATGTATGTGTGTGTGTGTGTGTGTATGTGTATGTATGTGAACACACTTCCGATCCGTGTTTCATCCTAGCCTCCCTCTCCCAAATTGAAAGGCCTCAAATAATTTCCTCGAAAAATTGCATAGCTTTCAATGAAGAACGGTACATTTTAATATATATATATATATATATATATATATAGGAGCATAATTATATTTTTGTTTAACACAGTATAATATGCGTCATCAAAAGTGTTTTTTTTTTTTTTATATATGAGAATTCTGCTGCCAATACGGAATAACCCATGTAGAGTTTTCCAGCACTGAAAAAGGTTCAAACGTATTGAGGGGCACTTTGTCACCCGGGCCGAATTTAGACGAGCAACGGTTCTGTGTTTCCTTTAGTGGCGATTTTTAAGGCGTGTGACAAATTTCAAGACTGTCTCTACGTATATTAATTTATGTAACAAAGTATATAACATTCCTTGTGGATTGGAGGAGTGGCTCAATTTTGTTGCTCCAGGGAGGAAAAATTCTAAATACGGCTCTGCTTGCATTATACGGTAGTTATTTGCGCACTAAGAATTATAAACGATTCCGAATAACCGTACTACCAAGAACTGCAAGGTGTTTACCAGATTATAATATACTTATAATGCCATTCTCAATGCACTGAGCAGTAGGGAATATCTGTTGAATCGGATGATGTCAAAACACTGATTTTGGTGTAAAAATTATTTATAATAGTAGGTAGTGTTGTATATTTCTGGATGATACTAGAAGTGAATACGATATAGGTATGTGTTAACATGGCGTATGATCTTATGACACAGTGATGAAAAAAAAAAGCTGATTACATAATATCTACTGTTGAGAATTTGAGATTTTATATTTTACGTTTCACCTATATCCGTTTTCGATTGTCAGTAATGGCAATTCCATCCGAGATCAATGAGTATTTCTCGAGATCAAATTGAAAATCGTCTACGTTGTATGCGTCAACCTTAACCTTAGATTAAAGGGATTGACGCAGGTTTCGGTTGAGGTATAGAAGTTGGGTGGGTACAAGAACGAGTGACTGATACTGGTTGGATTTTTCTTATAAATTGGAAGTCGACGTATATTGATTTCGAAAGACGATTATCAGTACAGGAGAATCTATTATAAATAATAATATGTAAATCGATATAACGTGAGTTCAAAAATGCAAATATATGTGATATTTTGTAAATCGAAAAATATTGACCAGATATTAATTTACGAAACAACATATTTCCAACAAAATTATGAGTCTAAGAAACATTCAACTGTATTGTTAATATAATTCCATATAACGTTGTTCAGTGGTATGGGATATAGTGCATCTAACTGTTAAAATCGTATACGTCATAGAGTTGTCCTACGTTACCGTACCTACGGGTTACTATATTAGTATACGTCCCTTTTTGACATAAGTTGCTTTGAGTGAACAGTGAACATACTTTCTCCCTTGTGTAGTACAATAAATTACCGGACAATAATTATTATCAAACATTCAACTTTTTCGATCAGTTTCATTTATACATGTTTAATGTGTCAATATAGTAATCAAATGATCCATATTTATCACATAAAAATATCTATCAAATAACTAGCTTGGCATTTATGCAACAACTTATAAATATTAAAACTCTTGTAATAGGTGTAGCTATCGAATCAACTGGTGCTAATCATTAATTCACAAAATAACGGTTGATTCCTACAATCGGATAGGATGAGCTGGAGAATTTCGTGTACTTTGAAAGGTTTTGTGAAATGTTGTGTGATAGCATAATAGTAAATTTAATCTTGAAATATACGAGCTCAACAAAAAAACTACTATTAAACCTTATTTTTGACACTTCATACTCGTAATAATATCGAGGTCTTGATCATTAAAATGATCAAATAAAATGTTTTATATGAATTCATGTATAGCGATATTAATCTTTAATGAGAACCTCTTAAAAAACTCTACCGATAGGTATTTTTTTTTCTTACATTTCACACAGTAATCCGTGTACAAAAATAATTTATGTGTAAAAGAACGAGTATTATTATATTATAAAATTATGGCTATCGGAGTAAATTAATATATTACAATGCCTATACATAGGTATCCGTAATACCTCGAACACTTAACAAATAATTCCACTACATATAAATCAATACCTTCTGGTTTTTCTTTTCCAAAGCTGTATTGGATTAAACCTGAATCATGGTTATGATTTTTAAATTGCTATATTATAGTCAACATTTGTTTTGGAATATTCTCGTTTCCAAAAAGATTTAAAATAACAAACTTGAACGTTTTATGTACCTATTTCATATCCAACGGTAAAATTGATTAAAATATGGGAAATTTTAGCAATTAAACGTGATTTTTTAATCACAAAACAAGGAATACACTTATATTATTCCGACATTATTGTCAAAATAGTTGACAGTAAATAAATAAAACAATCGAAACATTATCGGAATATTAAAGTTATCGCACAGGCCTATATAATACCTATTAATTTCAACATATATAAATAAATACATTTATAAATATTTAATTGTGTCCAGTATATTACAGCTATGAAGCACTATTTCCTCCTATTCCTCTTCAAGTGCAATGCTATTACTATCTTGCAGTAACAACTTCCGTGCATTTGTGTTTTATTTACAAATTGCAGAATCTTGTCCATTACTAATTAACCTAGTTCTTTTCAATTGCTATGTTAAAATATACGTTTAAACGTGTAACTCAATTCTTTTTATGTCATATGAAAAAATGGAACTCTTTTTTACTACCTAGAAATAAAAACAATTTGTAAATGTTAATAATAGGAATGATATTTTTTAAGGACATAAAATTAACTTGAGAAAAAGCTACCAAAAGAGGAGCCCTTACCGACATTTATATTTTTTATTCATATAATATATTAATATTTTTTATTTTTTTTTTCAAAAATAAAACGATTTGAGAATTTTTTATGCATGGATCTAACGATATTTTTCAATTTAATATCTTCATACTTTATAGTGTCATATATTATGTATACCTTATATAGTTGAAAGAGCAAATTATCATATCACAATAATTAATGGCTCTCGCGTTTCAAAGGCAATGGTAACATACAGCTAAGGATTAATCACTTAATGTGAAGTGGACAAATTATTTAACCATGCAATGGTTGATATTTTATAATTATTCATCCTACATTATGTACCTGTGCGGTCGGGTTGTGCTCCTTAATTACATCTAACACCTTGCCTATAATCTATGTATGGGAGAACCTACGCTTATTATGCCTGGTATGACTGTATAATATTAATATAGCAGCAAAACAAGACCTCCTAGCAAGATGATTCAATAACGATTAATTATGTATTCCTATTTTAACAATTGGATTGTATTCCATTACATATTGATAACAAATATAAATGTGATAAACCTTGCACATTTAATGGATTTAATAAATACACTGTGATGTAAAAATAATATAATAACAGGTCATACCATAACCTAATTTCAATCAGTTGAAATTTGATTGAATTGTTGGATTGATATCGATCACTTATATCGTACTAAATATTTGTTAATTTATTTGTACTGACAACTTTAATCTACACAATCACTGCAGCGCGTGCGTCCCGGTCACTGTTGTTCGACATGCGATTATAATATTTAAAAAAAATATTTTACACTTGTTATCGCGCATATATTGTACCTAATAATTTGCGTACCGGCGGCGTCGTATTGAGTTATTCTATTATTGTTATAAATAGTGAATGCCAAGCCACAACCCGTGTTCAGACAAAACATTGTTCACCACCTACGCAACCGTAGTTGCAGCGTAGTACCCAGTTGGCGCGAAACTGCCGATTAAGCTCATTATTTTGTTCGGTTGCGTTTTAGATGATTTAGCGTTCGGTGGAAACGACCCCGAGAGGTGTATTTGGGAACATTCGATTTTATTAAAGCACGGCGGTCGGCGCGGCGGCGTCGGGACGGGCAGATCAGCAGATTTATTACCCTTTCACAATGAAATAAGTTGATTTTGTTTATTACTCTCGGTACCTACCTATATGTACCGTATAGCACAGGACTATATTCAGCTACCTGTCCCGTGCCAATGTAACTCTGCAAACATATCGTTTTATTGTTGTATCGGATTATTCGTAATTCACTCAGCCTATATAAACCAGAAAAAAAATATACAAAACCGATACGTATTTTTATTTATCACTTTGGAACTGATGAATTTTTTATTGTTTTCATTATTTCAAATATGGCATGCGTGTAGTTTATAGTGATGCGCAAGTACCCAATTTAAATCATCGTATTAATAAACATAGACATATTAACATTAGACAAATAGTAATCTATAGAGAGAAACAATGACATACAATATTTCTTGCACAGAATACTTTAATTTTATAAGACTTTCAAACTAAACTTTTCATAAGTGTTTTCAGAGGCTTGAAAATATGTTGTTAGTTTAAGTTTGTTTGGAGTATACAATGAAATGATAAAATATAGTTCTGTAATATTATGACATTTCTGATTGGGGTAAAAATTTTTTTGGTATATATAAAAAAATATTTTTTTTTGATAATTTTTATCAAATTATCAATTTAATTAATATTTTGATTATTTAATTAATTATTATGTTAGTTTTGATGTTTACCTACTCGAGAAAAATATAAATATTAAATTTTTATAGATTATATGAAATTGTATTTGCACCTATATTAACTATATGAGATAATATTATTTATGAAATTATTATACTAGATAGTTATATTAAAAAGTAATTCTATCGTATTGTTTAATTGATTAGAATTGTTTATTTTAACAATATTATATCATTTTAAATTAAACCGTAATATAATAAACAATCAACAAGCAGAAAAATGTTAAATTAAATTGTAATTTTCATATTTTGCCATTAATAACTATATAATAATTAATTCAAACATTCAAATTTTTTAAAAATGTATTATTCATTTTCAATTCATAAACAAAATATAGCATAACTTAAGTCGTTTAATAATTGCTCTTGTTTTTAATATTATAAAATTTTCACATTGCTTAAATAAAAACAAGAAAAAATAGTAGGCACATATTTCTTTAAGTAGATAATATTTTATTAATGGAATACCTAAGAATCTTATTTTGAATTTCAAATATTTTGCATAAATTATAATAGAGACATTTTTTCTCGCTACAGATGATTAAAAAATCTTGTAAAAATTTAATTTTTAAAACAATTTATAGAATTGTTGAGAATTTATCATTTATAATAATAGTGATTATAGTAAAAATGAAACAATTTAGTGTAAACTATTAGTGTTTACATCTATTACACGCATACGGGAGCATATAAAAATAAATAAATAAATAAACATTAAGGTACCGAAAATAAAATTATTTTATTTTATTTTTGCGGATTAGTTAATATCCAATTATCAAAACATGCATGCTATTGAATTATTCATTAATATTGGGCAAACAATTACAAAATGAAAAGAATATTTTATGAAAATAAATTAATCAATCTTAATAGTTTTAAATGATAAAAAAATAAAATCCTTTTCTTATCAGATATATTTTGTAAATATAAGTATATATAGTATAAAATATGAAAATGTTTTTATTATTTGTACATTCACAAATAGTTCGAATAAATAATTTCATATTATTGTGGTTTCCTAAATATGATTAATTGTTTAAAAATTGTTGATAGTTGAAATTTATTTTAGTTTACATCATTTTATATTTATTTAATACAATCATTATTATACGACGGTTTTCTATACTATTCTTGATGTTTCACTTTTTTTGACAAACACATAACCACAAACAACTCGTGCTTGATTTTTGAAAACAATTTTTATGAAAATTTATAGATATAACGTTTTATGAATGGGGCTATGTCTATAAGTGATACGGAAAACAATACGTATTTACTGTAGGACAGAACATGATGTATGCTATAATGTATTGATGTTGCTGTAGAGAAATCTAATGCGATAAACATACGACATATTATGTCATATTTTAACTAAAATCCGAATATTCCATAAAAATATAGAATTTACTAACTATTCTTAATAATTTTAGTTGTTTATTAATCTATTATTTTTGTCATTAATTGATTTTAGAAAGAATGAATATCAAGTACAATTTGTTGACAACTTTTTTAATTGGTATTTCATACACATAACAATTAACAAATACTAGAGTCAAGAATATAATTATAAGATAATAATATTATTATATGTATACCAAATATATATAAAAAATACCAATCTGAGGATAATGTGAATTAAATATTTACTACATGAGGAAAATTGTGTACTATGTAATACCAATTTGAATACTAACGTTTATAAATAAACACTCGCTGTATCATAGTCGTAGCTGTATGCATTTTTTTTAAATTGTTTTATAATTTGCACAAGTTAAAAAACAACAAATACCATACAAAAATGTCATGTTTTAATGGTCAGCTATATTATAAAATAAATAGCGCAGCCTGAACGTATGATAAATACGCATGTCTCTACGAGATTTTATTTTAATAATTTATTAGCAATTTTAAATTGATGAATAATATAAGTATTTTATTTAGAGTCAGATTTTTAACAATTCAAACACAAATTTGTTACAAAATATATTTAGAATAAACAACACAATATAGTGATAAATATTGTATGCATGTAACAAATCAAAATGTTTAAAATTACTTGGACGACCAACTAAAAATGTATACAATGTTATTTTCATAAATTATGTCATCATATTCATATTGTATTTTATAAACTGATTTTTCAAATTGATATTTCATATTAATGAGAAATAGAAGCAATATTTTTCATAAATTTTGTAAATATAACAAGCTCTATCAATTTTATCAATGTAGCTTTTTTATATCAACCGGAAATTTCAGATTTTGGATTCTGAACGGAGTGATGTTTTTTAATGATTTTGGTTTTTCTTTCTCATTATAGACCATTCACTATTCTATGCATCGAAATATTAACCCTGGTATAGTATGTCAACGTGTTTATGATTTGTTCCAGAACATATTTGTTTAGATAAAAATATTAATTCATAATACAATTGAAATATTATTTTACTGTCAACAATATATTAATTTAAATAATTGTAATTCGTAGTGTTTTCTAAAATTAAATAAAAATTAGCACTTTGGTTTTATTCTTTGATTAATCGAATCATATTTAATTAAAAATCAACTTCGGTTGATTAACGAATTTGACCTCAACTAATGTTTTCATTGATTCATAATAATATTATCTTTAAACCCCTTTTTGACAGCCTAAATGCCAAATATTAAAAGTTAAAAGTTTTTTGTGTATAATGTTCAAAGTTTATACAAACTTTACAGTATAGACCATATTTAAAACAAAAACCTAACTGTTCACGAATTAACAGCTCAAAACAATACGGCTGACAAGCTGATGCGCCTATAGCTTTTGTATATTATGATTGACTTGATCCCATACAATTGTAATTGGTTTTACTGTATCAGCACTATTGTTCGTGGTTGAAAAAAAATTGTTGAACCATGTCATAACATATACATTAGCTATATTATTTAAACTTGGGTTAATTTTCATGGAAATACAACTTTTTCAATGTTTCATATTATGGCATTATAGCATATTTCATGTGAATGTCCAAGTCACGCAGTGAAATTTCCCGTATAATGAACTGGAAGAATAATTTAAGTGATATGCATTTAATAAATCGTAGGATATTCAGCGAATTGAAATGCACAAGGAAATAGATTTTTTGTCATGTCAGTACCAAGAGTTTACTTTTTGATGCCAGTGAATGCAATGGAAAGTGGCCGTTTTCCGTCCAGTGGGCGGTAAATACTAGTTCACAGTCCTAAGGCAGTAAAACTACTTAACGGTCGACAAAAAATAAATGTCCATAGAGGATTGTTATATATATATTTTGACATGAATAACGTCCCTAAGTAATGCACCGATTTCCGGTAGGTACGGGCTATCCTGTTCTGTTCTTGTCACAGTTATAGGTACCGGTTGTCCGAGATTTTCCAATTTTAAACATAAATAAAAATGTAGCCTTCAATTCAATAACATTTTTATACAATAAAAAATATTAATAAATAACCACCAACATACATAGTGTCAAATGAAATCAATAGGTAGTGTTGTTATGGCAGTTGTATTAATAATTGGTAATTAATATATTGTCGTAATAATAATATGCAGATAAGAGGTATGAAAAAAAAAAAATAGTACTATGGCTACACGTGTAACTTGTGCGGGAAGACAATATTTTTTCAGTCTTGGGAGAAATGCGTCGCCGCAACCGTAATAATTGCTCACTTCCCGGCCTTATTGTAATACAGTATTACACCATTACACACCATTCGTGAAATTGTACGTTAAACGATCATTGTTCTACACATTATATCAAATCAGTCGCACCAATTATGTGTTTACACTGCGGTAACATACAAAAAAAAACCAGTATATTAAGACATGCCTTTCAAAATTTAATTATTTATATTTACATTTATCAGTGTACGTAACTCGTTTTCCATAAAATAAGTCATATCAATTCGAGTATTTTTGAGGTCATAAGCTTGAATAAACAAGATACCGTTATTGCGTTTTTACTTTGTATTAAACTCTATATTTATGAAATTGTACGGCAGAATCCATAATTTCTTATTTGATGACTATTGTAATATTAGGATACAGCAATAGCGACTAAACTATTACCAAGAATTCGTAATTAACATATAATTGTTTTCCTTTTTTTTTTAATCTCAATATTGAAATTGGAGTAGAAATAAAACAATTAAATTAAAAGTACGGATATAATAATTTCTATTACTATAAATTAAATGTGAAGACTGATGAAAAATTAATGAAAATATTGAGTCTTGTTTTATTTTAATATGTTATTATTGAATTTTATGATTTGTTTTTAATACGAAACACTCTATTTTTGTATAAAAAGTAGGTGTAAAACCATTTAGTGTTCTAGTTTACCTATAGAACAATAATCTCATTTTTCGTAGTAATAAGCGTATAAGTTATGTGGCAGAGTAAGATAGTAAGTAAACCTCCAACGCCTCCGACAGACTGGAGTATTGGACACAGAACATCGGTAAAACTCGTTCTAGATAATAATTCTAGATACGGCTATTGTTAACCCTAATATTTAATTTGGCTACACAAATTTAGTTCTACTAAACATAGATTTGCTATGATTAACATGCGTAGACATTTGTAAGACGGAGACAACGCATACGACGGGTATGGCACCCTCTTAATACATATAAATTTAAATTATTACCAAGAAAATATTCAGTTGCTGTTTGTTCTTTAACTTGTGAACAAGTATTTCCGGTAAATTGAGCTACTGATTCAGTTTTCTTGATGATGCATGTTTGTTTTTGATACAACCATTCGAAGTATTTAATGGGATGTACAGTAAAATAACTACGAGTGATGATATTGAGATATAAATGTATGAGAAACGTAATGGTATACGATCATTCCGAATAATTTTTCCCCGGAGAATATTATACTTTGGCTAATATCCGCAACAAATTTACTGAAGGCATTATGTAAATCCAAGAGCATTGCGAAAATGGTCCCATTATATGTTACACACATAAACGACTTTTTCGTAGCAGGAAACTACGATGATTTTCATGTACGTCCCAAACAGATGTATTTCAGGAAACGACTTATAATACGTCTGTAGAGTATTTCTTAACCACTTTTGCAAATATTCATTTTAAATTCGATTACAACCCAAAACAAATTACACATTCATAAAATTCAAATATATAATAATAAACATAAGGATTGTTAATACAAAATATATAAACCTCAAATTATGTATGCATTTCATTTGTCGTATAATTTACCAAAATAAAACATAATTAAATAGGTATGTATATTTTATGAATGTGATTATATTTTATTAGAAGTGTACAACTGTAAACATATATAAAAACATCTGCATATTTTTTTTCCTGTAAAAGCAAATATTTTGTAAATAAAATGAATAATAAAATCTAGATTGCTCCAAAAGATTATTGAAATAAATCCTATATACTTTTAAGTAGTACACAAATATCTAGATCTAGTTTTAAAATGTACACGGAATAACATGTATGGAAAAAACATCAAACGAGGCTATTTTGTAGTACAAATAGATTGCCTCGTTTGGGAGTTTTTTTTTACAAGGTATACTTGAGACATTTTACGTACTTTTACACTAATAAAAACAGTTTCCCACTACATCGTAAACGTATAAGTATATTCCGAATATCAATATGCCAATCACACAGTCAAATTATATAGGTACATATTATGTTGTAAATATTGTATGCTTCTATCAAACTGTGTTGAACATAAACAACTCACATGAGAATTTGGGAAAACGAAATGCATATAAAAATTATGATGGATTTCAAAAAAAAAAAAAAAACGACTTCGATGTAAAAATAAAAACATGTCATTTTTGAGTGCGTCAACTGATAACTGGTATTCAATTATTGTTTAAAAGTTCTTAGACCAAATTGCGACCTAAATATCATTATTTACATTTGTTCATTCTTAAGAGTAAAATATTAAATAATAGCAGATATTTACCGTTTAAATCATAATTTGTTTAGTATTTTAATTTTTACTGTAAAAAGTTTTCGATCAAATTATATCACCTCATAAATGTCACTTTTTTCCGTTAGATTTTACACGACCACGTGTTTGTATATGAATACCAAATTTAATTTCACATTTTACAAACTCATAATCAAGCATAAATTATACAGATAGAACATAATTGTTTTCAAAGAATCAACCAAAGCAAGAATTAAAACACATTTTTGTGGCTTATTATTTGATCTTATTTTTTGGTCTCGCATAGAATTCTCAATAAATTACTGCTAATTATAATAAAAACAATTTGGCTCTTGAAAATTTAATAAAAGATTTATTATAAGTTACACTTATATTAAGAATTTGGAAATATTTTTGTCACATTTTTTTTTATTAGTCCATAATATTCAAATTTGTATAAAATGTGTTCAAATCGCGATCATTTTCAAGTTATATTGTAGTTGAAAATTCGTAAATTTTTTTTGTATTCATACTTAAGGTTCAAAATTTTAACACAAAGTTATTCATAAGTTACTCTTCAAACAACAAAATCCCCATGTACTGTACAGCAGAGCGAGTCCCATCTGGTTCTTTTTTATTTTTAAAACTATACTGAAGTAAAGAATAATTTAAAAAAAATGGTTTATACAGTTTTTACTGTATAAAATCTAAACCTCTGTTATTATTCTGTCAACTCTAAATTCCACTCTTCAGTATGTCACTGTACCAGTCTCATTAACTCGACTTGTCATTCAACAAGCCATTTCCAATTAAACCAGAAACGAGTACCGAATATCGCATGCTTATTCTCAATACATCAGTATTTTATTTCATACTCCACAAATTAAGATTCAGATATACTTCTTTATTCACAAAAATAAAGTTAAATACAAATAAATTCGAGCGTGAAATCCAAAATAGTATTTTTGATGTGGGTTTCTTTTCGAAAATTGGTTAGAATACATTATTCTACCATTTTTACCCTTTGGTATTATTAGTTTTCATGTTTAGATTTTCGGAAAATCAAAAAATCTGGTATTATGTAAAATAACTAGTCATTTTATGAAATTCCATAAGCCTCTAGATGATTCAGACAATATGATAATACCAATAATGTATTTTTCTTATAAAACTACCCATACGTATATTGTATTAACTTCGTTTTAGCCACTTTTCTTCTACTTTAGTCCAATATGATCCTCATTATATCATAAGATGTTTAGTTTGGTCATGATAAAAACTGTTCATAGTCAATCCATTTGTATAGTACTCATTCATACAGAAGTTAAGAATTTACTTGAAATGCCAAGAATATTTTTAACATTCATACATAGAATTTAGAATAAAGCAATTTGGTATTAGATCAAAACCAGTTCTCATAGTTATTGCATCAAAAATAAATATTAATGGATGTTATAAAATTTAAAAAAAAATTATTATTAATTACTGATGTTTTTAACGTATCGTTGTGAGCATATTCAATGAAAGGATTGTCATTTTGATATATAAATATAAATTTCAAATGTAATAATATTAAACGAAAATTTAAAAACTAGAAATCTTACAAGTTATAAAAAAGTTTGGGTGTAATGTGATGGAGACTATACATTTTATGTTATTTTATTTTGCATATTGAATTTTTCGATAAAAATAATAAAGATTACAGTTGAGATTGTTAAAAGCTTTTAAAGTGGGGAAAAAACAATTATCGGTAACCAAGTTTATTCAATTTAAAAAATGTTATTTTTTCCCCACATTTTATCCCATGTTCATCATTCTTTTTATCAATTTATAATAATCTGTTCCTTCGGTTTTATTTATATAGGTACATAAATCTAATTTTTGCTATCTAAGTTTTTATTTATATTACCACACAGTATGATGAATTTATTGGTCATATTAACATTAAAACGTCATTTTTTACAATTTGATTTTAATTATAATACCCGGATGAATTAAACGTATAATTAAATTTGATGACGATCTAACAAGACATCATAATAAATTATGATAGGTTTACGCGTTCTTATTAACGGGAATACATTTAGCAGCGTCGCCCGACAGTGATATTGTTATTTATTAAAAATTGACTCAATTAGATTCTGTTTATTTTAATAATCGTATACATTCCACTGCATTCATTTTTACTCGCATTTCATATTTCTTAATATAATTTTGTCCAGTTGTCTATAGTATATTGCATAATCATTTTCGCAGAAGTCATATAATATATTTGCCCTTCAACATACCTAATTGAAACTTTTATAGTGCATTATTCCTCTGAAAATAAAGTTATTTTCTTCCACGTCCATCCATATTTTATTCTGTACACTCGTGACACGAATCATTTAAATATTTAAGCTTTTATTTTCGTCGATATAATTCCGAAGTGCACTGTGTCCATTGTAAAATTACAGAGTTACGTGCACAAATGCTAAATTTTATCAGGTCTATATATTTGGAGCTATTACAATTCAATTATAACAGTGTAATAAATTATATAACATTTTCAATGATTGGTAAGTTCATTCAAATTTTGAACAATAATACAATAAATTCAGTGACCATTTAAGTGAAGTAAAAATTGCTTTTGTTTTAAACTATTGAATATTGATCTAAGATCGTTGAGAGGACATGGCATGAAAGAGTGCAGTTGATTGTTCGCCAGCTTACCCTGCCGGTTCCGGTTAATTCACTTCTCCTATTTCCCACTATCCGGATGGGTGAACATTCAAGTACGTAACGTTTCAATATTACAAATTCCTACAGCTAGCGCAATATTCAAGATATAATAACATAATATCAGATCTTGAAAAGTCGAGATAAAAAAGTACGATCAAAATTTAAAAAAAAAAAAAATGAAATAAAAAATATGTGATGGAACACAGGTAACGTTAAGCTTAAAACAAGTTGTATACTTGTTATTTTCCAAAAAGCAAATTTTTAATTAGAAACTATAAATTAAAAAATTTATTTCTTTATATTTATACACATTTATTTTTCAAAAACAACTGTATGGTAAAACTTTTCCCTAAAAAAATCAAACCATGAAATAATTTATGTTTTATATTTAGTCAAAATATGACTTAAGATACAAGTGCCTTATTTTAAAAACCAATATAAAAAACACATGAGGTAAGTTAATAACTATAAAAATGGAAGTAAGTACATAAAATATTTATATAAATTAAAATATACCTACATCCATTGAATCCATTTGCGAGAGTCAATATTTCAAAAAATGTTTGATCTCGTGAGACCAAAATACATATAATATGCAATAAAAATTTCAAAAGATTCTGTTGTTGCAGTGTAATAATAGTTTATGTTTTTATTCCATAAATGTCGGAAAGGCGATGGTACAGAATTCCCAATTCAACAATATTAGCTGTCTGGTGAGAATATTTTCATCATGTCAATTATATTTTGAACTATGGCAAGATTTAAATCTTGTCAAAAATTATAAGGCCAGAACCGTGAAATGTAATAGTTATGTTATTTATTGTGTTTTAGATTTTTAGATGATCGAATTTTTAATGAGTAATAATTATTATTGTATTATTATTTGCACAACTTCATTCTTCAGGTCATGTAATTTATCACGAAATGCTAATAATAAGATTATACTGTAGTACAGTTTATCAAAACGACAATTGTAATTTTAAAAAGAATAGTACTATTTTAACACGCATTTTAACATGTTATAAATACATTTTATTACGTTATACTTAGCGTGTGCCGTATTTGAGCATTAAACCGGTCAAAAAGCAGCTCGCAACCAACAGAAATGTATACATTTTTTATTAGCCATTTGTTGCACAAATCAATACATACATTTACTATTTTTAGTAGGGCATTAATATAAATTTTCCGTCGGCATTTCTAAGGATGATAATATAATAACTATATTTTCGGAAAGTCGTTTTCGATTTAGTTTTTTTTTTTTTTTTTACGAAAAGTTTATTTCATAATAATAAACATCATCCTTTGTCTAATACATAAGAGCAAAATACATCTTATATTCTTGATATTCTACGAAATATCTGTTAAAAAATTAATACCCCATGCTACACATTAAAGAAAATAACGACTGTTATTTTAACTTCTCTTATTTATTTTGGCAAAACGTTTAGTATCACCTACGGGCTACGATAAAGTTTTGGTAATATATAGTCTACTTAAATATTGCATTACTATTTAGTTTATATTCTACGATACTTCATTCGAATAATAAATGTTACATTAAAATATTATTTGTAAAATCACAAAAATAACAATTACAATTAATTCATGTTTAATTGTCGATGGTCGATATTACTAATATAATAATAAGACGTACATTGAATGATGATTAAAAATGATTATGCTGATAAAATAATATAATCTAGTAGCCATCTAATCATTGAATGTTTATTTCCTCACGATCATTTTACAGTTGTATACATAATTTATTAGGATGATTGATGAAATAATTAGTCTGCATTAGTATCAAGAGGGGATGATGGGGTGAAGAATGAGACATTTGCTTCACTCTGCGATTTACGTAGGCCAACTACTAACTTATGCAGGACTGAAATAATACTGTATTTAATTTATTAATTTAATTATTTCAACCTTTAAGCTAGGTCGAGTGTCCTTGACCATGTATATTATATATATTATATAGGTATATACAAATAAATAGTGGCATTATACAGAGTGTTTCAGGATGATTCGTCAAACGTAATAACTTTTGTTCTATTTATCATTGTAGCGATCACATTATTATATTAAAACAGAATCTTATTAAAATATTGTTTTTTACCTTTGAAACTCAAATTATAAAATCTAGAATTTTATTTTGTCACTAAAAAAAAAAAAAAACGATTTTTAGAAAAATTATAGTATTTGAATATTTTATTACAGTTGGTCATTAATTTTTTATGATTACTTAATCTTTTTGAAAATTTGAATTTAATTTTTAAAATGATTGTAAAATATTAATATACATTTTATCTAGATAAGATTAGGTTTTATCTAAATTAAGAGTTATACACAATACTATTGCAATACTACTGTGTTTTAATAAAATTAAAAAATCGTAGAAAATTGACGAAATAACCTTTATTAGAGTTTTAATTTTAAGCAACAACATTTTTATAAAAATCACAAAATGGCTGGTATTTTGATTATTATTTTTAACTGTAAAACAAAATTAGAAATTTGAAAACTTGAGTTTTAAAAATAAAAATAAAATGCTTAATACATTTTTAATACAGCGTAATACAATATAGTTTACTAAAAGAAAAAGTAAAAATAATGAATAGATTAAAATGTATTACCTTTGTTTACATTGATTGCATAATCATCATGAAACACTCTTTGTTTCCCTATGACTTATCAGGCTTATACATTATTTGTATGCTTGCGCCAGGAAGACCAAATTCAAAATAATCAATACTGTCAATATAGTCATTAAATAATCATTAAGTTCATGATTTCACCTACTGGCTACTATGTAAACATTATATCATTGCTCATTGATAATTTGCAATGACATAATCGAAATGGAAACATTGAAGGTAACAAAATTATATGGGGCTTATCGAAAAACACAGTTGAATTTAATTTGATTTTATAGTATTATATTTGAAAAATTTTGCAAGACTGAAAATTCTATATCTACTGAAAGCTCGGAAGAAAGAGGCGACTAAATAATTTTGAGTTTGCTTCAAAAAATGCAAAATGTACTTTCAGAAAAGCACAGAATAAACATGGTATTGGTTAAAAAATACCAGATATTCATATTAATAATATGGAACCACCATAGTGAACCACGTTCTATGCAAATAAATATATTTTGTTTTTTTTTTTTTCAAACAAACTCTACAGGCACATGTAGATTAATATTTACCTAAGTTCTTACCATAATAATGAGAGTTTTAATAAATTCATAATTGGACGTACTACCAATGACATAAAATATAAACAATATCATATTTATATATTAATGAATAAATGATGATTTTTTGATTTAGTCATGCATAGTTCCTTTTTCAATAATTAAATCAATTTTCAGCGATCATTAGTTGACATAATATTATTTCAAATGTGTTTGTATACGCATTCTCTACGTACGGATAAGTTACAAAATAAATATTAGTATTAATAATAATGACACCAACCACTTCGATTCCAATAAATGCATGTACGCAGTTTAAACCGAATCAAAATCAATCAAAATAATTATTGCAGTATATAATGAGTCTAAATATTTTTTACACTTTGTTTTTGTATTGTATTAGTATATTGCAACATGACGAGGATACACGTATAAAAAGTAATCATTTTCATATGGTACGCATGTTCGCTGTTGTGTTTTTGTTTTTGTTTTTTTTTTTTTAATTCAGATCAGATCAATTATACGCGATTACATTACTGTTTGATTTGTCAACAAAATAACTGTGGAAAACCACTTACTGTGCGTAGTTAGGTTTAATACTGAAATATCATGGTACTTGATACGTTTCAGGTCAATGATGATATTATTCGCATTCGATCGTCTTAGGACGGGACTTGACGCTAAATAACGGTGCTAAATGCCGTGCACTGTGTAGATCACGGGCAGATATGGTTGGTACAGGTACAAACATATTATGTTATTATATCACAGTACATTATGTTAATATTGCTAGTGCGCAGACGTCGTCAGCACAATGGGTTCGGTAATCAACGCAAGTACTAGTGGGGATTAAAACGCCATTAAAACGGTGCGGTCCAAACGGACTTCTAATAAACGGCCGCAGATCGATATAATACTAATAATAATATGTTATTATTTTACGTGTAACGGTGCTCGTGCGCGTCTATATATATATATATATATATATATACAATGCGTAGTATATTATGTATTATAATACTATTGTTATTATTTAGAACCAGGACACCACGTATACTTCCCATTGTCACGTATGATATTATATTCCCTGAGAGACTCGTTGTGAGTGTGTCCCCTGTGCAGTTAATGCGCTTAGAAGATTCTGGTATACGTATATTTAAACGAGCCACGCCGCTAATAATATCATACCTAATAATATTATGTTCAACGGAAATTCGTCGGTGACCGCGGTATACCTGACTTATCCGTGTGTTTGAACTCCGCACGACATTGACAACAACCATTATCGATGTATACGAATGGACTTTATTAAATAAAAAATACATACAGATAATAATATTATGTAATTGTAATAACAACGTAGGTATTGAAATTTGAAATGGGTACTGACTATTGACATCGAGAGTGCACGTTACAATGTATTGAAAAATTGGTATTGACACTGAGCGCTTACGCCGTGGCGTACTATTCTCATCGACTGTGCAGACATACTGACACTAGATTCAAAATAATATTAATCATGCCCCCCCTACGCCAAAAGAGCCATAAGCTCTTCTAAAGCTATTTCAACTCAAATTTGCTCGTTGAGTGACATCAAGCGAACCATGCAATCTATTTTACTGCAACAATGGCAGCACTATTGGTCGTTGTCACAAACCAAATTAAATGAAATTAATAATTATTAATCCTTGGCTTACTTACCTTACCAAAAGACGTCACGAAGTTGTAATTGACAGACTAAAAATTGGTCATACTTAGCTCACACATCGTCATCTTATGAAACGCGAAGGTCCTGAATAATGTACAACCTGCGGTGAAGCTGTAACTGCCAATTATGTCCTCCAATACTGTCGAAACACGTAGACACCAGAAAAGCACTAAATATACCTGATCACCTACACGAAGCACTCGGACCCAATCATGAAAATTCCGACAAAATTATAAGCTTTCTCAAAATATCCAAATTGTATAACCTGATCTGATGTATTTTTCTTTTGTTTTTTTTTCTTATTACCTATGTTGCTTTTTTTTATCATTTAACATTATACAAACAAAATTATCTACATTACACCTATTATTTAAAATGTTATTTAGTATATAATGTAATGTAAATATTCTTTATATTCTAATATTGTAAGCCAATAACGGCAATAACCTTAGTTGTTGTGGCTTTAATTAATAAAAAAAAAAATATATATTAAGCATACAAAATAATTAAAGTAAAATTACCACCTGATATCGCACCGTACGCGTCGACGACGATAACCATTTATTACCAAAACATCGGATATGGGAGCTGTAACGACTATATTTAAAACAAGAGTGATTTTTATTTTATCTACGACCACCCCCTCCCCCGTTCGTTATCCCGTATATGTGTAACAATACACATTATTGTGTTCGAATAAATAATAAATCATTCACTATTTTTCAAATGTCAGCTTTAATACTTTAATATACATACAATCATGGTTTGTTTTCGTGAAAACGCGTCTGAAATCAAATATTTTTTAGATTCTAAGTGAACCGACAATATTGCATTAGTTTTACCGTGATGAAGATTATTTTTTATATATTATATATTATATGTGTTTTTTTTTATTATTATTATTTTGTTTCTGTCTACACGATTTCAGTAAGGATTGTTCCAATACATACAAGCCTGGCACTTTTCTGATAAAAAATTTTGCATAGTTATAGGTACTTTGAGGCAGGAAATTTTTTCGAACTTCTTACTAGTTTTCCGAATAAATAAGAAAACAGAATAATAATTATACGATATCAGTTATTTAGTTGTAATTTGTAACAATACGAAATATTTACTGGGTACTTATATAGTTATATGAGCACATTTCATTATTTTCGAAATATTTTAACGAAATGTGTTCTATTCATATGAAATATTCGATAAAAGTGAAACATACCTACTTTATTAGAACAATTTATTCTACAACTATATAATTCACCTTCATAAAATATTAACGCATCCACCTCACCTCTTTCACATCGAATTTTCTATAATAATAGATGCATTGGTACATTGGATTCAAA
Organism: Chaitophorus viminalis; assembly: GCA_025469195.1. NCBI lineage: Eukaryota > Metazoa > Arthropoda > Insecta > Hemiptera > Aphididae > Chaitophorus > Chaitophorus viminalis. Next base: position 77,618 of record JAIPRK010000589.1, on the reverse strand, counting down.
TTAAAATATCAATACAGAAATATCATTTAACAACCTGAATCTCACTGAGATCTAAAAATCTCGCTCATTTATAAATATTTTCTTCCGTTAAACATGAAGCTCTGCGTAACATAAAATATTATCATTTAGTCAACAATGTTACAAGAACAATAATAATGGTATGGGAAATGTAAATTATTAAATAAAATAACTGATATGACGTTTAGCTTCTTAAATATTTTAAATATTTCAATAATAATGTTAGTTAGGTTACAAGTAACAACCGATGTTTAAATTTCGAAAAAGCATAAATTAATAAATTATATACTTATTTTTCATATAGATCATAACGCAAGAACATTGTTAGCAATTTTAACTATTATACATTTTGTATTGGATTTGTAAATCAATATATTTTACGAAATTTTAAGTTCACTATCGACGAATATAAAAAGGAAATATGCTAATTAGTTTTAGTACTCATCAAGGATGAACTTTTAAAATATGATAAATTTAATTGCAACCCTGTTAGGGTATATATTTATTTTAGTTCCAATATTACAGGTAAATAGTTTGTGTGTAATCAAATTGTAGCCACACTCTCTTTAAAGATATGAACTACTTCTAAACCACTAAAATATAACGTGTTCACATGTTCCACATCTTGTTTGAATAAATTATTTCTCTAGTTCACTTCTATACCTCTAATTTAACTCAATTATTTAGATAAAATTTACACGACTCGATTTGCCTAAAAATTGTTCTTAAAAAATTATATTGCTATTTTAACTTAGTGCTTCTTAAAAATACATGGATTATCTATATAGAACTCGAATTGTATTAATTATGACGTCGAATATTTGAAATATCGAAAATTTCATCCAGTAATTGTACAAAAAAAAAAGTAAATAATGCGTATAATGTGAAACAATAAATTATGGTATGTAATAATAATCGAAAAAAAAACCTATCGATCACCAGAAATGAAAAATACGAGTATACATAAACCAATATAACCATTATATGTGAAAATTGTTTTTCGTACATTTAATATATTATGCTCTTTATAATAACCAATCTACAAAACTATATTCTTAGTATAATAATATGCACCTTTAATGTTAGATGTTAAATTGTTCTTAAGAATTTGGAAAAAATTTAATTTATTATAACTTGAGGTTACAAGACAGACTACTGAATAATAATTTATATTTTTTTATAAAAATCATTTTTTTCCTGAATTATGACTAATTTAAGAGTACCGCGCAATATGTAGATAAAATAACATTATTCTATTTCTAATTTGTATAAGTGGTCTGTCATTAATATTTAATTACATTTTTATAATAAAACAGTAATTTCCTAAGTATCCCTGACTAAAAAAAAGTGTTCTCAATATTTTCCGCACAACCTATTTTCATTGCACCGTGATATTTTGAAAACCTCTAGTTCAACGTATCTTACACAGTCGACCACTCATCAATGCAAAATATTATAATGTAAAACATGTACTCATCGGCTATTGAGCATGGTAAACAAGCATAACCGACGTAAGCTGTAAGAATTGAAACAAAAATCAATAGCATGTAGTGTTATTCTGTATAATATAAAATACTGAATAAAAAAAAAATTAAACCACTATTTATTGTAAAATGTTATGGTGAAAAAAATCATGTTTTTCGTTTAAACAACAATGCGGTCCATTCAATTTGCCAACAAGTTATCCCGAATTGTTTATTTATAAATCCTACAATTTATTGTATTTTTATTAATAAACGCGTGAAAAAACTCCCATCAATGGTACCGGGGACAGGTTTAACGCTCGACGAAAAAATGGTCGTAAAAATGATACAAAACACACATTTATATAAAATAAAGGTATGAATATATATATATATCGATTTTCTCACAGCCACTATATTGGGGACACACTTCCGGTGAGCGCATCAATATATTTATACGGACAAGTCGGCCGTATTTAATTTCCCCGCTGTCGACGCCAGTTTAGACGAACCCCGCGTGGAACCCTAATAAATTTGAAATGTCAATACTTTTGGACTGCCAGTTTTTTTGACTGGTACATTTTAATAACGATACAATATTACTAAAAGATTCTACTCGCTAAACTTTCTACGCCAAACGTTCCTGTTAACCACTTTCGTCATATCGCAAACCGACAACTTTAACCAGCAGCAGCAGCAGTATAAAATACATAAAACGTTCTCTGTTACCGCGTTATTTATATTAACTTTTTAAACGAGGCTAACGATATCTTGTGTGGGTGTAACGTACAATATTCTACACATGTTTCGTACATATTTAACAGAAATGAAAAATATTATGTCAAATAATCATTTCTTATATCACTTCAATATAACTAAATAAACTTCATGATTCATAATTAATCACTGAAATTATATTAATCTTAATAAATTTTAATTAATGATTTTTACTATAATCATATTCAAATTTTTAATGATAAAAAGAGCAAGAAAGAAAAAAGTTCGGTTTTGGTTTTTTTGCCCACACAAAAATATTGTTATAGTGCATCATATTTATTTTAAAAATGAACGTATATTTAATATTATAAGCATAGATAATAAAAGAATTGTTAGGCTATACCTATATTGGCACAAATAGGAGTCATCTACCCGAATAGAGAAGATAGAAAGATTGGTTTTGTTTGCCGTTCTAACTTTTCCATGGGGAATTAGTAATCATATTTACAGTAATACTAGAATACTAGATACGAATACGGAAGGTTGCGGGAAGACCTCTTGTAACTTCAATTTTTTTTCAATGATCATTCCAGTGTGATAAACTCTTATGGCCCATCCATTATTTTATCATCCATGGTTATAGGATTGTTTAATCTTTTGAAATGATAGAAATAAATACTACAGCTGAACTTTAATTAATGATTGGAACAGACTATGTTAATTAAAAGCAGTGTTCAAGAAAAAATTATTGCACTTAACTTGTAAATAAAAATATTAATTTAATTGTATCGGTAATTACTACTTTTTATTAATTATTTATCCCTTTGTTCAAATATTTCATACAAATAAACTAAAATACAAACTATTTACATCGGATTAGTTTTGCCTTAGTTTGTTTCCGGTATCAACTGAAACAAAAAAGTTCCTTTTTGTTTGCAGCAATACTTCTTATAGGTATTTATAATAAGCCATCATCAATATAGAAACAATGTATTTTCTAAATAATTTCCAACCAGTGTCTACAAATTTTACGGTACAAGATTAAGATAAAGAATAAAAAAATATTTTATTATTTTCTGACTTAGGTTAAACATAGAAAAAACTTATGAACTTAGGTTTTTTGATTTTAAACTTATTTTTAAGAAAAGTAATTTTTAAACATTGATAAATTTTCTCGAATAAAGTTGATGATTAATTATGAAAACTTTAATATAAAATTATGGTTTCTATAATATTAAAAAATTTACGTAGAGAAGTATACTTACTATTTGGAATACTTAAGGGCATAAAAATAATATCGGCGGTCAACCATATACATGAAAATAGAAAAACTTGCATAAATTTATTATCCAAAAGTTTACGGACATAAATTCGATTCGACTGCATATAATCTCACTGTGGAAATTATTTATAAGTCAAATTTTGCATTTTAATCAATTTGAAGTGTATATTATTTGAGATGACTTTGTTTTCAAATTAATTCATCGATGGACATTATTCAAAATGATTAAACTTCATAACGTATAATTATTAATTACTGTTTATTAATAGTATAATATTTATTTATTTACGATATATCTTTACAGGAATTCCTGGTTAAATACCAATTAAGCCATCCGTTGCAGTGACGATATTTTATTTTGTCATTTACCCACATTAATATATAATTATTAATTTATAATAATAATATTACATCTGTGTTATAATAATATATCATGCGAGTATGAAAGATATAATATTATGATATTCCTTGATGATTCATTACAGTTTTTAAATGTTATCCCTTTTATACAACTGGATCAATATCATTCCACGAAATTTGTTTCATCAAACACAAAATAAAAATACAACTCATATTGTGAAAAGTTTTTAAATCAAATATCTTAAGGTACATACATTATATGTTGATACAATTTAAATTTAAATAACTTATTAACTTTCGTCAAAACTTTTGTCTGTAGTAATATCATGATTTTAATATAATCATCGATAAAAAAAAAAACGATTTAAATGTATCACTTTTTCCTTCCCATCGGACGCTTGATATTGACATTGAACATTTAATATTTTTTGTAGTTTTTTTAATCTATAGGTTAAATAACAAGGTTTCTTTATTCACTTATGTATTTTGTAGTATTACAATAATTTCAATATAAGTTCAACACTATTTTAATTACAATAGACGTTGGTATACAATATATAATAATATTAAAATGTATTTTTTATGATTTCTTCAAATAATCAATTCAGCTATTTATTATTTACTCAATCGATGTAAATAATAAAGATAAATCTTTAATAAAGTAATATTAACTTGTTTTAATAGATTAGGTTCACGTAGTCAAAAACTCACGGGCAATATCTATATGGTTAAGTGTAGGTATTGGTGCGTTTACGATTACATATCCGTGAAATTCTATCTGTGCATAGAAAGTTGACATTATAGTATTGTTATCACGGTTCGTTAAACTATTAGTTAAATAACTATTTTAAACCATCTAATAAGTAATTAGTACCTATGTTGTTACAAAAGTATTAGGTATACACTGTGTACTAAATTGTAATGATTAGTATATGTTATGTCTTAAATAAATATACGGCACATATTATGACATCCAATAATAATATACGGAGTGTAATAAAAAACATAGGCGGGCTGCTTATGATAATTATTAAAGTAAAGTGGTTTTTCTCTTTTACGAAAAGCACTATATTATTCACTTAATACTTCACTTAAAAAATATATTGTTCTAGGAATACTACGTGATATATTGTAAAAATATAATATTGAGCTTCGTTACAGTCTTCCATGGGCTGTTGAACGGATATAATTGTTGTTTCGATATCCTTTCTCACTATATGGTAATCCTTAATTTTAATCTATTCCAGTTTACATCTTTCTCGGAACAGTTTAAGCACGCCTAACGCTTTATCATGATCAGTATTTCATACAACAACAGCTATAACAACGGATACAACTGGAAACACTGTACGGTGTTCAGTCGGGGAAACAAAACCATATATTTCGTCATCTGGCAGGACACAGCACATCAATCACCACGGTGCCCCTTTTTGTTTGAATGTGTTTCAGTCCAATGCAAGGGTGCGTCTTAAGTAAAAATTCTTTTGTTCGTGGTTTTTATTTATTTTTTATTATTTCATCTTGCTACTAATGCGTCGAAAAAAAAAATAAAAAATTAATAGCATTGAACTAGGAAAACAATGTTCAATTCGACCTGTGGATTAAGTTAATTAATCCGATTAACACTATATTATTTTCGAAAACAAACCAAATATAAAACGTTATAATATGATAACGAATAATTTACGGTACCTACACGTATATTTTAACATTCAAAAATAATAAATAAAACTTGAATAAAAAAAATAAATTAATAACTTAAATTTAAATATTTAATATTTGTAGTATCAATTATCATTTTATTATTTCATTGTTTAATTTTGGAAAAATAGATTGTATGATGCACAGTAATTATAAAATATTTATTGAGTAATGTTGATATACCTTCCTTTTATTTTATAATAAAATTTATTTTAACCCTAATTTTATTCAATTGGTTAATTAACCAAACAAGAAATGAATAGTATAATTTCCACACAACTTAGATTAAAGGATAAAGAGTTTAAATGTGTATTTGTACATTTTATAGTGTTTCCAGAACAAAAACCTACCGAATTCGTCTTTAATTTTCTGTGTTTTCTATATCATTATCAGGATGAGCATATGTTTAAAAGAAAATTATACGTTTGTTTTTGTCAACATGATTTTTATGCACCTTGATTCCAAACTGGTGTTCCGTGGAATCCAAAAGTTTCATGAGCCAGTGCCAAAGATGCCGTGAAGAATTTAGGCATATGCTAGAAGTGGCGGGCTACTCACTCATTGGAATATACAAAAATTTCTCTGGGTTACTATGATTATGAAAAAAAACGTAGATTTCCCAAAATGTTCATGTTTTTTTCGATTAAAAGAAGTTTGGAAACACTTTCTATGTTTATATTAATAATAACATAAAGATAAATGGCAATGGAAAAATATTATTTATATTTGCTATTCGTTAACACATGTAGCCTTTTCAAAATAATTTGTTCCAAACTCCCAATCATAAATTCTATAAAAACTATACGATAGATCTTTTGTCTTCTAGAGAAATTTAGATTTATATTCAGTTGGTTATTTAGATATAAAAATTGTAATCTTACGAAAAAATCCATAACAAAATAATCGAAATACCTACCTAACAATGAAAAATTGATAAATAAAACAAAAATACAAAATAAGTGTTTCAAAGTTGAAACAGCTAGTTGTGTAGATAATAATTTTTGATTAAATTCCAGAAGAAAAAATGGTTGCTAGGCAACATGTTATAAATATTTGAATGTTATCGAATCGGCCGATAAATTATTATGAATGAAAATATCGGGATTAAACCGCCAGTGCAATACTAAATTGTATTATCGAAAACTTGAATGAGTCAGAATCGTTATCGCAATTGGTATTATTCTGACAGTTACAATAATTTTTACTGAACAATTCAAACAAACTAGTATTTATATTGTAATATTAATGATTTGAGAAATATTGATGTTTTTGAGAAAATACGCGGAAATATATTCTAAGCAACAGTTTTGGATAAAAAACAAGATAAATAATTAATGAGAATAATTTTATTATTAAACAATATATCTACACAATATTAAATATTATGTGATACTTATTTTGTCTTAATAGTTCTTGAATATTTGGCCGATTCGCCGAAAAAATGTATCAAGTAACGACTTTAATAATTTATATAAAACATTATGAAAAATATAAATTTTCTAAATCTTTAAATAATATTAAATAATTAATAAGAATAATTTATGGTATATACATTTTTAACATTCCATGTAAAAAATTTTCGCCTTTTAGTTTTTATTTATTTATATTTTATTTTATATTTTGACGCCCCGAAGGCAATAGTAAAGAATTAAGTTTACAAATGTTAAAGTTTACAATCTACTAATTATAACAAGAGTAATTTTTTTAATTTATACATATTGTCAAAGAAAAAATCAAAACTTTTCACTTCATTACAATTCATTAAAATTCTATTGATCGGTCCATATTAACTGTAGTTTTGAGTGCGATGACTTAGATAAAATAGATAAGTACCTATCTCTTAATAATTAACTAGTACGAGATTGACTGTTATTTTAACTTTTTTTTTTTCTTAAAGTTCACCAATTGATTTCAAAAACAATGATGATAATTTATTTTTTAAATTAAGCTAGTCCTCCAATAATGTTAGATGTTTCTGATTTATTATTAACTATAGCATTTGGAACATAGTGTAACAACAGGTGAAAATAGCGGACATTTCTTGTAGAATAATTCTTATAATATGTAATTTGTCAAAAATAATAAAATTGACGATGATTATGATGGTTATTATGATGATATTAATAATAATAATCATAATAACAACAACAACAATAATAATAATAATAATAATAATAATAATAATAATAATAAAAATAATAATAATAATAATAATAATAATAATAATAATAATAATAATAATAACAATAGTGTTTGGAAATATTTTTCTCTTTAGTAAACGCGCAGATCAATAATTAACAATAGTAAGTTATTTGTCCAAGGGAGTTTCTACTGCAAACGCTGTATCATTAGTCATTTCATTTGTCAAATGTGGTTATTCAAGCTGACAAATCGAACCGCATCAATCTCAAAGTTGAACCCGTTTACAAATACTACACGTACGCCGAATAACGACCACTTATCATCACGTACTACCACCTAGCGGGGGTTATGGAAATGAAAGCTACGATTTATCAAAAATATAAAAAAATAAATGAAACTTATGAAGAGCTAGTGAAAAAATATGATCCTGGAGATTTCGTTGCCTTAATACTACTACATTAACACTTTAACACTTAACACCTTAAAATAATATATTCAAACGTGATAATTTATACATTTGCAAGTTATAATGGTAATTCAATGTCTTCGGTATTTTTATTTTCTCAGCACTTTTATACAGTAAGATCAGCATATTATTTTAATGAGAGGTAATATAAGAATCCACAAAAAGTACCTACTTAAAAGTATAAATTTATGATTTGTAAAATGAATAATTGAGTTTTTTTTGTAAAACAGCTGACTGTTTTTTTTTATTTAAAAAATTCAGTGAAATAATGAAGTAAAAATTCTTTAATGTGATCTTCAATTCTATGTTTTACATTGTAATAAGTTTGTAAAAGCTACACGGGTTAAAAATACTACTCAGTAAAAATTAAATTTATATTTTTCTAAAAATATATTGAATTTTTTCGAAACTTATAAAAAACAAAAAAAAACCAAACATTGATTTTTAGTAAAGTTTTGAAATATGAATATTTATTAATTTTAATACTCAATCATTATTTGAAAATTAAAAATATGTAGTTACTGATTTTTTTTTCGTGTACAAGATTCTGAACTAATACGGTGAAATTATTATGAATTATGAATTATTATAACTAAGAAGAAATTTTTAATTTTGGGTTAATTTATGGAAAATTAATACCTAAAGTAACTAGACGTTCGTTTACAATTAACTAATTTAAGGTCTCAAAATATTTTCACATGATTTTTTTTCCTATACATTTTATTGGCCCTGCAATATCATAAACCAATGATAAAAAAATGTTTAAAACAATCCAATCTTGAAGTTTCACGTCACTTGACACCATGTAGTCAATCTGGCAATTCAATCTTTGTATATATTTATGTATACACATTAATTGTATTAATTGCATACAGATTTTAGATATTATATAATGAACAAATGTTTATTTTTCAAACACACATTTATAAGGTAGATACTAAATGTTGTATGTATGCTAAAAGTAAAAAGTTACATATTAAAATCTGTAATTTGTGTAAGAATAAAAAGTTAAGTACATAAGACATAAATCATAATTACCATATATAATTTTACCATTTTTTTAAATAACTTTTCTAAATTTAAAGAATTTATAAACAAAAAAAATTAAAGATATGAAAATTCTATATGATGTCATATAATATCCCATAATTTATAAATGCTAAATAAATAAATTTTAATGAGCGCTCAAAAGATAAAATAATTTTACTTTTTTAATGTATTTGACAAAAGGTTTTCGACATTTTAGCTTAAATTATAGTAATACATATTATATTTACAAATATTGTGGTAAATTTAAATTAGTTCACCCTAATATAACTTGGAATATATCACTTTTATACTATTACATTAGATTTTCTGATAAAAAAAAAACTTGGGAATATTGTTAACTTTTGTACACCAAGCATTTGTTTATTTTGATAAAATAATTCGATTTGTGTTTTATATAGATTCAAATTTGTCTAGTAAAACTGAACCAATAAAATCTCACAGTTTTGGAAAACAAATCGATTTTTTTTTTTACATATTCTTATCACCACAGCACAATTGATTATATCAACGGATATTGAATAATATATTTTTAATTTAAAGTTATTTTGTGTCATTATTAATTTTTAATTTTGTAAATGGTATAATAATAATTATATTTTATTTGTGACTTTAATTCATGTGATACATATACTGTCTAATTACATTTCAAAATTAAGTACATTAAAAGGTGGTTGTTGATGAAAATAATTAATTTGAGGCAATTAAGTCAAGGTAACTTCATAATATTAAGTTCTAGCCTATAATAATAAGGTAGTGGTTGAAAAAATAATAAATTTAGCTATATAGTTTTGATGAAACTTTTCTGCATCATAAAATAATGTAATATAGTTTTTAATTTTTACTATTAAATACTAGCTATAATTAGTATAAAAAGAAATTCATAACTGTATGCATTTTTTAAATCTTAAGTTAGGTATAACATTTTTTAAAATATTTTATATTAATTATACGATGCAAATTGTAGCAGTAATATGCTCCTACATTTATTATTTTTTTCTATTTTAGAAGTCAACGAATCAAAAAAATATTTTATTTTTACCTTAAATGACAATTTTTAATGATGATTGGAAAAAGCTGAATAAAATATGATTATTTTCAAAACCTGTTTACTTATAAGAATTGCAAAATTAATAATATATCGAAAGAAAAAATAAAATAAAATGTATGCCAATAGTATTTGAAGTGTTTATATTTTAAAAAAAAATATATAAAAATACAAAGCACTTCAATAATATTTTCGGTATTTAATTTTATTATACCTATTTTTCTTTTAAAATATTATTAATTTTCTATTAGATATATAAGATTATTACAAATTTCTTAAACAATGCATAATTATAATTTTTGTAATTTAACTAGTTATCAAACGCATTAGTTAAATTATTAAAAAATTAATTGTGTATAATATATAGATTATAAATTAAATGTTTAAAGAAAAATTAAACTCTTTGAAAATGATTAATTCTCCGTAATTTATAAGAATAATTATTAATATTAAAAATTAATACAAGCGAATCGTGAAGACAATTGATAGTATTCATCCGCAATGTATTTATATCCGGTCATTTCGTTTATATATTTAAAATTGAGATAAAAGTATCCGTACAAAGTTTTTAATATTGTAATCATTGATCGAATATAATTTTAGTTTTCAGTCGTAAATAATAAAATAAATTACATACGTTTGAAAATTACTTACTGTTTTAATTGTTTGTATGTATTAAAATAACATAAGTTCATATTGTCATGTGACGGTACTACGTTTTCTAATTACAAAACGTTAGTGGATCACAATTTCTTGTAACAGCTATTATTATTACAATTCAAAATGTTTATTCCTGGTTATAATACAATTATGATATCGTATCAATCAAAACATAAAGTCTTTGAAAAATAAATTTTAATTTTTAATTAACTTTTATATAGGATATCTACATGGATATAGATATAATATTTATCACACGAATTATTTACCCATTTAATTTTTTTTTCAGCTTTATAAGAAACATGTGATAAGAAGTATCGAGTTTTTGTTGAGTTCACGTATGCAAAATGATTAAGTGAGTATTTATTCTTAATTCTGTTTATTTAAAATTTATTTTTATTTCAATTAAATTTAGATAGTAGTTGTGTATATTTTTTTCATCTAATTTTCCTATAGTTTTTACATTCAACTTCTTATTTTTAGCACAAACTAAATATTATATATCGTCTAAAAACTGAAGGATATATCTATATTATATTTCGTGTATTCGAGTATTTTTCCAAGAAATAGCTTTACTAAATTAAATAATTGTTTTGCGATAATATTATTTTTTACCCATTTTTATAAATCTTTAAATGTATGTGTAAATGATATTTTTATTCATTGAGAATAATTTTAACTGAGTCTTTGTGATTTTAAATAATTTTAGTGAAGTTATGTCATGTCAGAAACATTAAAATAAAAATACTTAATTTATTTATTCAACTTATTTTTATGATTTAAATACTTGAATATTATATGATATACCATATATATATATTAGTGTTTTATATTGAAATAATAATATCATTTACACTCGTATTGTGATCATCCATGTTTACAAAAAAAAATAAAAAACAAGTGAATATATCATATTATGTGTTTGATTTATTAATATAATTGACTTACATCTAGACAGCCAAGTACACTGATTTACAATAATCATAATATCATATTTACGTAAATTATATTATCGCATTGTAAACAAGTAAATACTAAAATACTCCAACGTAATAAATTATATTATACTTCGAATGAAAAATTGAGATTAAAATCATGATAAATTTTAATCTAATTGTAGTTACAAACGTTTTGAACGCGCTTATGGTAAATTTAAATACATTATGATTAGTATTAAAATATGCATATTGGGAAGTTTAATAATGGTTTACCTCAACTCTCAACACAATATTGATTACAAAAGTTGCAGATGCTTTATTTGACAAGTCGGTTCTTGTCTATCATAGCGGGAACACGAGACAAAAAATATTTTTTAACACAATGGTTCTTGCACAGTAAAGTTAAATGTAACATGAAAAAGTTTCATTTAAAGTTATATTTCAATTTACAAAAGTGTTTACATTATATGTGTTATTTTTGACGCTGTATATGTACGAGTATGTACTATTAAACATTTTTCATTATATAATTATTTTCTACCGTAAAGGTTTAACATGGTAGTTTAATATTTAAGAACAAAATATATTAAACAATAAATTAGTTTTATAGTTTCAGAATAAATAACTATTTCATACTCAGACAAATTGAAACAAAAATAATTTAAACACAATTGTTGAATAGTGAACTTTATTTTTTAAATTTATATTTTTTGATAAGTTAGATGGTTTATAACAATAACACAACAAAACTGTAACGTCTAAAAAAAGGGCGTACAAATATACATTTATAAATACTACAATATTATAAAACAATATTGTTCTTTTGATTAATTGTCTTTAAATTATGTACATATTAATGAACATTTAATATACATAATAGATAATAAGTATTCACAGAAATAATTGTATACTAGTAATAACCTATAAAAATAATTATTAAGTGACATAAGAGTAACATGAAAATACATAATTAAAAGGGATTCCTCATAGTTTCATGTTTACAATCTGATGAACATTTACCATTGAAATATAATATAGTGGAATTAGGTATATTAGATTTTGATTTATAACAAATAATAATGAGCCGAAGTCATAAAACTGTCAATCAAAGTTGTATCTCTGTATTATTTAATATAGATATTTTCTTTTCTTTTTTACTTTGCATCCAAATGAACTCAATTCAAACGAAAAGTGTTATAATATTCGTGCCTTTCATTGTAAAAAGAAAATATAAGTTTGCTATAGAGCATAATAAATATAGTTATGTGGTAGAACGGTGTGTCGCAATCATTTACCGTGCTGCGGTTAATCATCACTTACCCTATTAGCAGTCAGATGGGTGGGGTGACCACGTTACTCTAGCTGCATTATGCATGCCTTCAAACATACACTACCCTCGTGTTTAACTCCCTACTCCTTTATCTAATCTAAAATACTACAATCTAATCAAACATATAGGGCTAATGATCAAATTTTCTGAACCCCTCCCTTAAAAGAAAACATAAACGATACTAACTTAACTGAAATTATACCTACTTTATACATTCACATTTACTCTCAAATTATTATTAACACTAAAAAGGCTCAAATTAGTTTATTTTACTTTTTTGACCCACTTGTATGTATGAGTAGTAATTCACTTTTTATTCAGGTTTCTGACGAATACGTATAACTGTTATAGAAAAGTTACTGAAGCTTGCTGGTCTATTTATCATAATATGTATATAAACATGCATGTGGATGAAACGCATGCAAATATTGGAAGAAAATAAAAATTTAAATTGTTTTTTACAAATGTATGAATGATGTAGCACTTAATTTGAAATTATATTAATATTTATCACAAAATCAGCTATAAAGATAAAATACATACCTCATATCTATTGAGTATTTACACAATAGTGTATGTAGTATTATTTATAGCTGTACATATGTTTACAAATAATGAAAGTGTCCAAGAATTTTAATATTTTCATCTTTGTATCAATATTTACTGTTCGAAATCTAAAGCAGTATTCTACATCAAACTGTAGAGTTGGCGTTGCTGCAGTTGGACAATCACGTTTTCTCAATAGGTTACACTTGTAAGTCAGTATCCAAAGTAATTGGTTAGAATTAGAATACATTTTTTTTTTTTTTACAGATGATTTACAAACTGCAAATAATTTACAAATAATTATTACTATAATTGGTGGCACACTTGTCGTTGTTTTTCAAAATCGTTCTTAAAAAAAATGAAATGTTTTATCAGTCGTTGTTTACCTGAAAAATTTGCCCACTCTGCCAATAATTGTGGATTATTATTTTACTGTTATGTATAGTAACTAATCGTGTTTTAACTGCGATGATGAAATTGGTTAGTGTCTATTGAACACAAAATATTATCCTATACTACATTTTATTATATAATACGTATAATATAAAATTAAATATATTTAAATTATTTAATAATTATACTCTTTTGTATTATAATTACATATTACATTAATGTTAATGAATTTAATTAAAAATGCTAATCCAGTATTTTTTTAATGTCATTAAGATGAAACATATGTCTTTATAGATGCAATTGTTATGGATATATTTGGCAGAATTTATATAAGAATCAATAGTATTATCTTGTGATACACATATATAATACACAAATATCCAAAAGAATGTTGTAAAAAAATAAATTTAGTATTTTGCCTCTATTTGCAAAAATAATTTAGTTTTTTTGAATAAGTATTATAATTATATTTCCTTATTATTCATGAATCTCTAATTATTCCAATTTATCATTCCAATGACGTCTCTATAATATTTTACTACTTTAATCAAATTTTAATCCTTCCCAATTAACAACAGATTATTAATTGTGATTCAATTTTTAACTAACATTCCTCAATGTTATATAATTATGCCCGAAATTAGTTTAGTTCTTTGAGATACTTTAAGTAAATCTGTCATTAAATTAGCTCATCAGTTTTTTTTACTACATAAAACTATATATACCACCAGTACACGGCGTAGCAGAGTGATGATTGGCCGTTTACTGTTCTACCAGCTATTACCAGATAAGCCATTCTGTCGATCAACAATACTCATTGGAAACACGACAATACACGATATAGTACAATATTACAAATAAGTGATACCAGTAATCACGCAAAATGAGAAAATCGAACGCACAACTAACTGAATTGCATTGAACAACTGTTGGTAGTTCGGTACATGTCAGCCCTTCTATCCGTAGCACACAGTAGTTCAAGAATTCTAGAAATTGCTCAGCTCCGCCACTCACAAACCGGTTTTTTCCCAGAACACTCATGCACTATTTTGTGCACAGCTGTAGACCAGTGGTGCACGCGAACAACTAAGCTAAAATACTTCTAATGTTTTATGTAATTTAGATGTACTAAATTAATTTTATGTACCATTATTTTTTAAATGACCAATAATTGAACTATGCAACTTTTGGTTTATTTTACTTATATTGTACAAACTGATCAAGTTTAAGAGTGTCACGTGTATCCAAATCATCTGTTATTGTTGCATACTGACCTATAGTATCATATATTTACAGATTGTTTGTTTTTAAAAATAAAAGCTGAATAAAAAAATATTCTACAATGTTGGTTTTCAAAGAAACATTATCTCAAAATAAGAAAAAGAAACAAAAAAAACCAGAAATCATTTGAAAATCCAAATGACAGTAACCTTGTCTTTTATGGTCTAAAATAATACACAACCTATAAAATTTATAAAAATAATTTCTTATTTTTCTTTATATACACATTAAAAGACAAACTCAATTAATCATAGGTATAATTTATAATTTTTAAGAAGTTTAGCAAAAAAGTTTTAATTATTTTTGATGAAATAATAAATGCTTAATTTCTTGATGTTTTTATTTACTTTGCACAATAATGTTCAAATTAATAATAGTAAAATTTGTTCAAATCTAATGAATAAGGTACATTTTTATTTGTTATAAACGTTACACAGAAAAAACATTTAATTTGGAAATTGACAAATAAAGAATCTACTTTGCTAGTAATATAAAGGTTTTAATGTATCCAAAAGGCTTTGATTTTCTTTCTTAGATTTTGATTAAATTTATATGATATATATATATATATATCATGTGAAAGTCACTAAAATACTTTCTTTTTAAATTCGATGAAATTATAATAGTATGAAATATCGTGCATTATAATTATAAGTAAAATAAAAAAGAAACTATACTGAATATTAAACATATTAAGTATTATATACGTACTACAGTAATATAATTATTATATTATATATATGTAGTGTATTCAAATCACCAATCTGTGGACGTCAATTCCGTATGATGAAGTTCGCCGGAGTGTTGACAATCCGTTGCGGGGATGACCGGAAAGGAAGTTCGGGTGAAATTAAAAATAAAAGAAAAATGATTGATTTGCGAGATATATAGATAAGCGGACTGTATTCGAAGGAGAATAATGAATGACAATTAACAACAATAGAATATCCTTACAAACTAAAGGGAACGGGGGGAATGACAAATATATAAAAAAAAAAACGTAATATTAAAAAAAGGGATGAAATGCACACATCCAACGGCACACACGAACGACACTCACACACGAACGCCATGACAAGAACGAACATACCAAAAAAAAAACAGAAACGATCGTACCATTTACGATGTGCGTAGAGGGTGGTGACGGGGGGCTTAACACAAGCAGTACTATCACAACAGTCGTTGTGATTATAGACTGTTTGATCACACTGGTGTGTTAGCCGGCGGTTGACAACTGTATCCAACACCAATCAATAAAAAAATATTAAATCGAATTTCGTAAGTACTATATAATACAATTAACTTTAAATATTAATTTATTTAAATGTCAACTTACTAATTACAAACTTAATTTATTATAATAAAGAAATATTTATAACACATTGAAAAATATTAAGTTCATTGTTTTTTAAATTATTAATCTATAATGATTATAACGTGTTACTTATTTAAAAAAGAAAAGAAAAATGTTTTTCCATTTATCATATATTATTCAGAAAAGCTTTGAAATTTGTAACTTTTTTTTAAAAAATATAAACACAGCCAACATTTAGCTGAAACAAAGGTTATACAAAAAAAGCTTTTCTTCACTTTTATATGCTGTTAAGCGAGAATAATAAAAAAATAGACATTAAAACCTTGTTGCTAAACGTTGTTCATTAGACGTTTAGAAATGTGTGACAGTATGATAATTTCTAAAGTTACCTTTTCATCAATCACTACTTATTCCGGTTCTGTAATAATGGACGTCCATTTATCCTATCTTTCTACTCTAAAATAAAAAAAATACAAGCGAATAAGATAAATAGAGCAGCGTGGAAAGAGAACTGTAAAATATATTAAATAAATACACTCTAACGAGTCTAACGAGTATTGGGAGTAAATAGACACGTTATTACAATATTTTTATACACGATATATTATTTTGTCTAACCTTGTCTAAGTTCTGATTTGAAATCAATAAATACCAACCTTAAAAATATGTCATCATCTATATAAAATACACACACACACACACACACACACACACACACACACACATGTATACACACACATACATGTATACATACAGATACAAATATGTATTTATAATATAATTATCATACAATTATATATATTTTACATAGTAGGTATACTTATAATGTATGTTATATGTATCTAAACTCATCACGTGTTTGACTAGTGAATTACGTATAGAAGAAAACGATTGGACACAATGTGTACGGTGACGGATTCTGCACGCTTATAATCAGTATATTCCGCATTGTATTTCATTAGGTACAAATGAGATTTCTGTATAGCTGTTCATAATATTATGTGTCTTTGGTCGACAACAATTACATTAAGATAGTATGAAGTATGACTAACTATGACTGGGAAAGGGTGTAAGGAAGTGATATGAGTAGTATATTTAATGTATCGGAGCAGCAATGAATCGCGTCATTTTAATGCGTGGTTTTATTTAATCCAAAACTTAATACTTCAGATTAGGTACTAGTCAATCGAAATAAACAGTGATCAATACGTACTATTTGTATTATACGTACCATATTACATTATTTTTCATTATATTATCAAAAAAACAAAATAGTCTCTATTTTATATTCATACAACGTAGGATCAACTATTTCTTTTGCAACTACTATTTTGAGCTTCAAAATTTCAATAAAATCTAGGCATTCGCAAAGTTAACTAATATTGAATACTATTAGTATACAACTATAAATTATAAAATAATAATATTACTGTAAAATACGTAGCTAAATAATAATTGTATAACTTATTTACTATGTATTTAAACTAATAAATAATTACATTAAATTACTAAATTAATATTACTTTTTTTTAGAAATTCCAAACATAAATAAATTATAAATTAAACATTTTAGAAGTTAATACATATTTTATTTTAGTCTTATTCAAAACAATTGTAAAAAAAAAGAACCGGATGGGCCTCGCTCTGCTGTACAGGTGGGGGTGGAGTGCACCTCGTTTATAGGATAGGTCATAATTACAATGGATTTGTTAAATTTGAATGCAATGATAGATATCATTGTATACAAATAACGATTCTGAACGGAGTTAATATATTTGTATAAAATGGGTATATAATAATGTAGTATTTTATATTTAAATTGAAATATAATGCAATGGTATGCAATTACGTAAAAATTTAAATTTCAAACAATCATAAAATGTTTTCCTTTAAGTCCGGTAGAATTTTTTTTTATTGATTTATGAAGAGTAGCTTATGGATAACCTAGTGTTAAAATGTTGAACCTTAGTTATAGACAGAAAAAATTTTATAAATTTTCAACTACAAAATAACTTGCAAATTATTGCGATTTTAATATATTTTATACACATTTTAACTTTATGGGCTTATAAAAAAAATTTGAGTGAAATAATCTCCGATATTTTTTAGTTACAATTAGTATAACTTATAATAAATCTTGTATTAAATTGCTAAGAGTTTTCGGATAGCCAAATAAATTAAATAGATATTTCAAAAAAAAAACTTACAAAAATCAAAAATTTAAATTGTCTATAAATAATTCAAAATAGGTCAAAATACTTCGAAAACGTTACCATGTATAGAGAATGTCAATATAAAGATTTGGTGAAAATTTCAAGTTGTTACGATTTTATTAAATTTTCAAGTATTTTGTACTAGCTGAATTTTTTTATCATCGATTATAAAAAAAGAATGTAAAAAAATCGAATATTTTAAATGCCTAAATGGTTTAAAAATCAATATAATATTTTGAAAAAAATATGGCATAAAGAAAATGCCTATCTTAACAGATAGTAAAAATTTCAAGTTTCTGCGATTTATACTTTTTGAATTATAACAAATATTTAAAATCGTTTGTGGATAAATCGCTATTTTATGTGATTTCGTAAAAATTGAAATTTCAGTCATAAAATTTTTTTCTCTAAGTCCGGTAGAAATATTTTTAAAGATTTTTGAAGAGTAGCTTATGGATAACCTAGTGTTAAAATTTTGAACCTTAAGTATGAACAAAATAAATTTTATGAATTTTTATCTACAAAATAACTTTCAAGTTATCGTGATTTTAACACAATTTATACAAATTTGAGCTTTATGGGATAGTAAAAAAAATTTGAGTGAAACGATCACCGATATTCTCTTATGAAAATAAGTTAAGCTTATTATAAACCTTGTATTAATTTTTCGAGAGTTTTCGGCTAGCCAATTAAATTTTATAGGTTTAAAAAAAAAAAAAATTTACAAAAATCGAAAATTTAAATTGTCCATAAATAAGTCAAAATACTTTGAAAACATAATCACGTACATAGAACGCCAATACAAAGATTTGGTGAAAATTTCAAGTTGTTGCGGTTTTTGTTTTTGAGTTAGATCATTTTAAATAAATGTATTTTGTAAAAACGTGATTCTGCGTAAAATTTCCCGTTTTTTTTTGTAATTTTTTATCGTTTTTTTCGATTTTTTCAAAAAGTTGGATTTTTGACTTGCCCAAGTACCATCTACATTCAAACAAATCGAAGCATTTTTACTGCCAAAAAAGGTGTCGTCAGACACAAAAAAAAAAAAAAAAACACATACATCATAGTAAAATCAGTTGATCACTCCGTTCAGAATCTAAAAATAAAAATATTGTTTAATACAATTTTTATTTTTTAATTGTTTTCGAGACCAAGATCTCTGAACACACGTAATATATTTCTTACGTTTGCATATTTTAAAAAAGGTTTATAGCTTATATTTACGGGCATAAGTCTAAAAAAACTTGAAATGTTAGGAATTACATGATATAACTCATAATGAATGTTTCTGGACTTTCAACGTGGCCTCGAGAGATGAAAATTCTACAGTCAATAGTTTTTGTTATTACTTCAAAAGCTTACACTATCTTTATCCGTTTGTATTTTCAAGAGTTGCCCGTACTCGCCAGAGTTAAACAATCGGATGGGTTTAATACTGGGATATAAACTTCAATATAAATGATTTAACAGTTTGTAGAATAACTTGATACCTGCAGTTCCCTTATTTTGAGTGGCCTTTTACTCTTATATAAATCGAATACGATACGTAGCCAAGTAGGTTATACAAACAAAATAGTGTACATCATTACATTTGTATTTTCACACTGTTCCATCAAATACTAGACACTATAGTCGAATGTTTAGGTATCGTCCATGCATCTAAATAGATTATATAATAAAAAAATAATAATAATAACACAGTACTATGTTAACAAAATATGTCCAGGAATTAAAGTGGTTTGGTGACTAAAATGCATAATTAAATTCATATTTTTCAGAAAATACAATTTTTCGGCCAAATAAAATAATATAATATGCAAGTTTAATCATTTTATAATATTATGTTTTAAATTTGTTTGACATACTATTTTATTATTATATACTGTATGTAGAAATACAAATGCCATTCAAAATAATTTTGAAATATAAAATTCAATGGATTTCAGAACACTTTTTTATTCTTAAAAAACTAAGTTGTCATGCATTTCAATGACAGACAACTGTTGAAAAAGTTTAAAAATCTTGCAAGATAAACAAATTAAAAATTAAAAAATGTTATCGTTTAGAGTATTTAATATTCATTCGAATCAAGCACATTATTATATTTATCATGTTGACAGTGTTGTGCATTATCTAGGTGATTTATCTATATAAAAACATTTATCTTATCTAGATAATAATAATTTTTATCCATCTTAATAAATAAAATGATCATCTAAGATAAATTATCTAGATAAATTTGAAAAAGATTAATTAAGATCATTTTAAACTAATCAATACATAATTAATAATAATTTTTTTAATTCATAGAAAAATAACCATTTTACAAATGTAATTTCTGAATGATGAAACTGTTTAATATTATGTTTTTATCTAGTTTTATCTGTTTTTTATCTAGATAAATTTAGTTATCTTTTATCTATTATCCAGATCATTTTTTTAAATAATTATCTTTTATCTTATATAGATGCAATTTTAGTGCATTATCCGTTAACTTATCTAGATAATATTTTGGTTATCTATGCACACCACTGCATGTTGAAGATATTACGTCTGATGCGATTATTGTTTGATATTCTATTTTGATTTAACCATGTATAGTGCGGCATTATTAAAATAATATACGTGATGATAGTAAAATTTATTGGTAAGAAAAAAGTTGTATTTAAATATGAGTGCACATAACTATCAGTGTATATACTCATTTAAGTATAATGATTATGCACACCTTATAGTTTTATGTTTCGTATGAAACAAGTAATGTATACGTCTTACTATAATTAGTCAATTGACTACCATTAACAATTATGATACTACTAAATGCACTCGCCAAGTAAATCAAACATTTTAATTAGCACCACTAATAATAATAATAATAATAATAATATCAAAACGTGCTAAACGTTCTTGAAGAACGAAATATCTGGTAACAAAATACTATATAATATGTACATACTACATATGTATAAATTATAAAATGATATAATAATGGTGACTATCCATTGATAGGACTCTTTTAAATGAGAATTTAAAACATGTTGTTTTTTTTATCAGGTATTTATTTACTTGTAGCTGTTGGTGAATTGTTTTTATCGAGATAATATACTATAATATATCATTAATATTTTACAGACAATTTATAATTTTCAAAAAGTTGTAATAAAATTTGGTTTGTTCTTAGGCACTATACATTTAGATTAGATTTCAACTAGAAAGATTGCTTCACAAATGATAAGTGGTATTTAGTAGGTATTTTCTCGGTGGATGAGTCATTTGTCGAGTTTCACAATAGTTTTTTGAAATAAATTGTCCAGAACAGTTTAAAAGTTTCATAGAACTTCAAACGGATACGAGTTTTAAGCTCGATACCACCTAGTATTTTATTACGCACTATTTCATTATACGATAATGTTAGTTATTTATTTATTACAGCGACTCGAAACATTTACTGGGTACTTTTATTAATATTTTATATTTATAGATATTTCATAAATATAAAAATCAATGAAATCTGTGTTGTTATGGATTTTAAGTTTTCGGTTAAAATTATACTTACCATATTGAGAAAATTAGTTCTTCTACCATATATATTCATAAAAATGTATAAACTGAACATCTCTCTAAACGTTTTCACTCAAAATCATTTTATCGAGAGCAATTATTTGGCATATTTTATCCACCGCAGTATCTCACCTTACTGCGGATTGTGGATTTTTAACTTATAGTTATCTTATCCTTGTTTAAATTTGCAATAACTACAATTAATAAGACAGTTAAATAATAGGTTACTTTGTCGTAAGTAAGCAAGTGAATTGTACTTGATAAACAAATAACTGTGATAGAATATCAATAAGATGAATATGTTAATTAATAAAGCTTGTGTATTAATAAAAAAAAAATCCATAGTAGATAATACAAGTCTATCATATCCAAAATTCCAGAAAATGATTAAACTATAAAAGTTACAATGATTATTTTAAACAAAGTATACAAAAGTTGACAAAGTTGTTTGTATTAAAACAACATATTATTTATGTATTAAACAAAGTTAAAGTCTCATATTTTTTACAAGTTTTTACAATTCAGTTTCATTTATATGTTGTAGAATTTAATTGGTGACTTTTATTATTTAACCTATAGTTAATTTATTTTCATTTTTTGAATAATGGAAACTTTGAGGTTAACATCAAAGTAAAATATATTAATTATATTTTATATTATTAAATCTATACAATATATATAATAAAAAAGTATTATTTTATCATTGTTATCTTATGTTGCGGATGTTTTAATTTATTGGTCATTCAATGAACTGCAATTAATTCGATTCTTTAACGTCGCGAAAATATCACAAGCACAACTGAAGTACATTAAATATAAAAAGCATATGAAAAGTACAAAACATAAATAATAACACAAAAGTACATAAAATATATAAAAAGTATATGAAAACGTATTGATCGATTCCCGTCCGTTGATAACAATATTATCCCTGAAATTTCATTTTTTTGTTTTATCATCGCATAAATTTCCATTAGTTTTTTATATCTAGTCTCGTTATCATAAGACCACATACCTATTTTTTATATTTTTTTTCAGTATATTCTGTCGTTTGAACATAAAACAAAAGTCACGTTGGCGTGCCATATCATCGTTTGTATATGACCCACTCCCAGATAATGAGTCACAACACGCAATGCCTACAAACAATTCATTTATATTTTATCCAAACGAAAACTACAAGGAAAAAATAATAAAAAATGTACGAAAAAATTAAACTATAGAAATTCAGCAGCCAAACTGAATAAATAACGAATTATAGATTTATTACAGCAAATGTTATATATTATTATAATATTAATTCTTTTTTTTCCTTCCTTTTTCGTAATGTGTGCTAATAAATCGAGTCTTACCTTGTATTTTATTTTATAAGTGACTTTATTGTTGGATTATTGAATACTATACCTAAGCTTTACAACATTAACCAACTAGTTTACGTAAATGTTAAAAAAAAATAATGTGTGCAATATATTCATTACAGCATGATAACTATTTTATACAATTATTCTATCTACGTGGTAATAAGCTTTTATATTAGTAAAATTATTCAATAATATTATGATTGATATATTGGTGCTAATTACTAATAATCTAATTTAAACACCGTACACAACAATATTGATTGACACAATTCTGTTATCAACAATATATTACTTATATAAATATATTTCTAGTAATAACCTTCCAAAAACAAATAAAAAGTATAAATATTAATGTAAAATAGATGTTCATATATTTACATATTAGTGTATAAAATATAAGACAATTTTAAGCAGTTTATCTGTGAATGTGAATAAAATAAATTCAAATAATACAGTTTTAAACCGTAGGAGTTTTTGCTAAAGAAAAAATAAAAAATGTAGAATTTTTTTTAATAACAATAAATGTATTAAATTTTATAACTGAATATAATAATGAGTGTTTCAAATAATAACTTATTATATTAAGGTATTTAGATGTTTTTCTAACAAACTTATCACCTCAGTAATATTATTTCGGAAACCTATATGTGTGTGGCCTCAGTATCTGGTTCGATTATCCACGATAAATATATAATTCATATTTTCTATTTTATTTACAATATCAATATATTGATAAATCACAAAATTAAACATAATAAAAATGTTATCGTTTTTTGAAAGTTTCATTATACGTTCTCTGTGTTTTGGTTGCTACATATATGGTGCCTGCATGAAATTTTAAAAATGATATGAAACAGTATATTTCCATCATAATCCATGCTCCCAATGAACTTTATTTATCAAAAGAAACAATAAGATAACTTAGAAATAAAACAATTAATGATTTTACGAATGAATAAATGGATGGTTATAATTAAAAAAATTATATTTGTATCGAATTTGGATTATTATTAATTTACTGTGCATACGTTAAATTCACAGCTGTTATAAAATATTGTGATTTTGTTATTATAATGAAAATTAAATTGCCCATATGGTTTGGTTATTGAAAAACATATTATTTAAATAATTCATAAGGTTTTCAAAGTCTTTAAATGCTAAGTGAAAATGAGGTATAAAACTGTTTAAATGAAATGAGATATTACATGATGCAGTGTAATCACTTTGTTTACTATAGTTACTAATTCAATTATTAGTAAAAAATCACTATTTTTATTTTCACTTTTTTTTAGTTACAATTTTTTACTAAACGTGTTATTATTTTAAAATTTAATATTTTAAGTGTACTTTATAGTCTATACATATATATTTTAAATTAAATTAAATAGGTACCTATATCTACATAATAATCCTATACATTACTTTAAATCAAGAGTATCAAATTCATATTGCACCTATTTTCTGTGTTTTGCATGTTTATTGTCTTTATTTTGTATTTAATTTGAATTTAAAATATTCAAGTATTTATGTAAATAAATCTATTTTAATGGTAAGTATAAAATACCCCATATAAATATATTAAATGGCATCAATAAATCTTTGTTAAAAGTTCAATTTATTTTTTATTTTTAAGTAAATACGCAATTAAATTATTTCTATAGTATATGTTCATTAATATTCATATCAAAAAGTACATGTTAAATACATAATGCATTTCCTTTCATAAGATATTAAACCTGTAAAATATAATTTAACATTGATAAAAAAACAAGAACATTGGAAATATATTTATTTTTTTTTAACATTTAATATTTTTTGATTCGCAGAAAATGCATTTTTTAAAATAGGTACTCTTTATTATTTTTTCCAATTATAAAAACTTTTCTTAACTTCCATACTATACCTCTTAATATAATATGGACTTAATATATTCATCGATATGATTTTGTTGAAAAAATATTGAAATCACTCAGAAGTTTTACAAATTATATTGACCAAGTTTTTTATTTATAAGAAATTTTTAAAGTTAGTTGTATTCCTACTTTATTTTTTTTATTTATTAAAGTTTTTCTGTTACATGATGTGGTGAGTTATTTATTCTCAGCTGTATAATGTGGATACCGAGATGGCAGGATATCTTCCACCTATGTAGATTGTAGGTAGGTGTAAAATCACTAGAGGAAGATAATACGTGGTGACCCAATGATCGCGTGTTCAAACTCGTTCCATTGCATACATTTCACACCTTTGACATCCCCATGTACACATGGTCATCTAAACTTAATTCTAATACAAATTACACATTTTTAACATTCTAGAAAAATAGATTTCAATAATATTATTATAAATCAATAGCTGATACTGATAGTGTTACAATGTGTATACTATGATGTAGCTATTAAATTAATGAACGATATTATAGTACATTTACGTTTTGATATTTATAGTTGAAAAGATGATTATAAAATTATAATAAAAGGTCATATGGGCGCCCACGCTTAAGTCGAGCCACTTAGCTAGTAAAGAATTTTGCATTATTAGCAGAATCATATGGTTAATATATGGTATAAATATATGGTTGAAAAAATCGATTGTTGATTTTTTGTTGTGTATTCAGTTACAGTGGATAGCTAGTAGTGTTTATGAGGTGTTGAATTTTAAAAATCTCACGGAAAACTAGATATTGTCCTCAGAACTTTTCATTGGAATACTTATATTTTGTGTAAAAATGTTTTAGCACAATATCTCCGCCCAGGGGCTACATATAATAATGGTCATAGCGTCTGCTTATTATCATAAGAGAACATTTCCAGCTTAATGAGGTCTTTCGATTTATCAATGGGTGTAGTTTTTTCGCCTCTGTTAGCCTTTTTGTTGTTTGGAAGTAATATTATGTGGATCCTATATTCCTATGTAAGTTTTATGTTCAAAATTATCCAGAGGTATTTGATGTTAGATGACCAAAGAATGCTATTATTGTTAAGTTCTAAATTACCAAGAGTTTTGGGATGCGGGTTGCTGAAGAGAACTACTGTACTTTTTTGAGGGTTTGATTTAATTTTATAGTTTTCTCCCCATTTTTGAACATTGTTCAGGTGAACTTTGAAATGTTGGATTATTGTTTTTACATCCTTAGAGCTTGTTCGAAATAGTTTGTATCGTAGAATATTCGAGAACGACTCGAATATTCTCGGGGTAGTACGCGGGCACCGCGGCTTTAAAACCGAACGCGCGGCGGCGCGTGTTTTCTAGGAAGAACCGGTTTGAGGGCGGCTCAGTCGAGTGATTTCTAGAATTTTCGTGCTACCGTGGGCTACGTATATAAAAGGCCGGGGCACGATACGATTGCGCGCGGTCCATATCAGCGAGACCTTTTTAAGCGTACGATTGCGCGCGCTATATTATTTTAACTTTTAAGCAACGTTGCCAAATATATAGGTCCATGGTTGAATATAATAGATTATTTATTACTTATTTTTGTCGATATCAGACAAACTTCCCATCACTAAGAATGAATTGGTTATATAATCAAAAATATAATCTTTATTGTAAATGTCCATACATGTACGAATATACCTATTCTATAATGGTCCATGATGACATGATGTGACTATATCAATTAACTATCAGTTGCGTTCGGTGTTTGAATTGTGTCACAGTGTTAAAAAAAAGTATCCATAGTACATATAATGCACAGTTTAATAGTGCTCATCCACCAATATTTGTTGTTATAACTACCTTTATGGAAACTCAGGCAGAAACAGTTACCAAATTATTAACCCTTTTCAAAGGTATAATAGAATCAAAATCGAAGGAAGAATCAAGGAAAATCGAAAATCTGGAAAATGAACACAAACATTATGTAAAAAATAAAACATCAGAAAATTTTACTTAAGTATTTGGCCATAGGTGGAAATAGGTATCGGGGGTTTACAATTTAATTTCAATATTGATTTACGAGTAGTATATTTTTTCAATTATTAAATTTCTTCATTTTGTATTATTTACGTTAATTTTTTAATTTTTTTTTTAATAATATTTTTTTTTGATATTATAAACTTTTTGTATTTTTTATTTACGTAATACATTTGGCAGCGTCGTACCCAATTTCACGCGCAATCGTACGCCTTTGAGTAATTAAAATTTTGTCTTTTGTTATTCTGGCACTTCACGAAATCGTATACCTAAAAAGGTAAGACGCGCGCAATTGTACTCCGCCGAAAGGCCAGCATGCGCCGAACTCCACACAGTTGTTTATTGCAATTCAACAGTTATTGTTGCAAATCTGTTGGATTATTTTGTGTGATCACCGGGATCACTTAATATTATTAATGTTGAGTTTCTACCGGCACCGGGCCGAATATTGTTATTTCGCGAATTGTCACATTTCTACCGGCATCGGGCCGAACATTGTTATTTCGCGAATTGTCGCATTTTTACCGGTATCGGGCCGAATTCTGTATTAAATCGCGTATTGTCGCGTTCTGCGGCATCGGGCAGAGCATTGTTTTTATTAGTGTTTCTTTTTTTATGTTTAAAATACAGTCCACTATTTTACTTTTATTAAAGTGTATTGATTCAGTGTTTACTGACATCAGAATATTACCTGACCAGTCTCTCACGGTGTTCTATACACCCGCAAATTCTTAAATGCGGATATAGTCGCCAACAGAGCTTGAGTATAAATCATTATTGCCGTCAACGGCGTCAACACATAGGTATAGCATTCATTCAGAATTATTCGTTGTAGGAAAATCTGAAACGCATAAGTTAAAAGATAAAAAGGTGAAATTGCTGAACCCTGAGAAACACATGTGGTTGACTGGGTGGGTGTAGAGAATGATATGAACGCAATAATTGCAATTTTACAGGTAAATTTACCAGCTTCCAGTCGAGTTAAAATAGTAGTTCTTGGCGAATGCTTAAACAAATTGATTTTAGTTGAATTACATCTAAGATATCAGGAATTCTGTTGTGATCGTATATTTGTATGGAAATTAGGTAGGTGTACATGAAGCAGACATAATTGTATAACTGTTTAAGGGATGTTTGTAAAATTTAAGTCCATTGTAATTTGCAGATTTACAATGTGTACTGTGTTAATAGTTGAGTATTGAGGCTACCCATATATATATATATATATATATATATATTTCGATATAACTACCTATATTTAATATTTTGTCAAAGTCATGATAAGAGAATTAAAAGTATTGAGAAAGGATTGTGTACTTTTGTTATCGTCGAAATAGTACGATTACGTAGGAGGGTTCTTGAATCAATTGAATGTAAATTTATATATTATATTCTTAAATATTTTATAACTTGGATAATTGGGTGATTTTCGTTGCAGCCGTTGACGCATTGTAGTTAGCTGTTTTTATCTTTGGTGCATTCGGTGAATTGGAGGTTTTCTAAACATTTTATACATTTAGGAGGAAGTTAACAAATGTTTTTTTGTGTGTTGAAAGTTTGAAATTTTGGAAGCGTTAACAGTTTTTGCATTAGGGTATGGTCGAATCGCTTTTGTGACTCCCAAATGTGATTAAGGAAGTGATCAAGTGAAAATATATTTCTCTGAGATTCGTCTATTAAAACAGCAACAATCGGTATTGAAGATTTATGTCAATTTTTAAGATGAGTGATAGATGTGACATTTAAATTTAGTTTAACGAAAACGGTAATAAAGTTTCTACAGAAATAGAGGTCGGTATGTTTCCTTTCCTCTGGGAGTTGATTGGTGTGACATTTAATATTAATCTCTCATAGGCGCTTGGTAATTGTACGATACTCATTGGCTGTTGATAATTCAATTTTAAAACGTTATTTTTATATAATAAAAATAAAATAAATATTTTAAAAGATTAATACTCATAAAAGTATACAAAAAAAAAAAAAGAATAAATAAACAATTAATTATTATTTAAAATAATTCTATATAAATAAATAATAATTAATAAAATAAATGCTTAGTCTTGAGTATTATTAGCTTAAATTATTACGACTATTACGACTAGTTTCGAATTCGAAATTCATGATATCGTAAATTATAATTAAAAATAATTTTGCAACTTTTTTTTTAACTATGATTAACCCGATGATGAATTTTTAATGAGGAACATATCGTAAAATATACTATTTATAATAGTCGAGATTAAGCATTTATTGTATTAATTATTTCTATTGCTTATTATTAATACTTTATGTGACAGTAAAGATAACCGAGCGGGATTTGTTACGACTTTTTACGAAAACTGTAAGTAAGTTAATTAATAGTCTTTGGTTGGTCTTTGTCGATTGCGTTCCAAAGAATCAAAGAACCATAAGGTCGTATTATTACTTATAAAAATATTTCAAATACCTTAGTATGGTCGATGTTACCATTTTTTAATTGTTTTATTCTTCAAAAAGTTATACTAAATGTAAATTAAGTCTAACGGATTGCATAAATTTCTATATCATAATCATAATCTATTAATTTTGAGCAATATATCAATAAAAAACCATGAAAATTACGATTATATAATCTGTCACACAAAAAAAAAAATATGATAGATGTAACACGTCTTGAATGATAATGTGACGTAGAATCTAATCAATTTACGTATTTGAACAGACGAGTACTAGACATAGCATTACGAGCGCGTTACATCCCATAATGTCAGTCAATTATATAATGTTTGTCCATGGTTCATATAACACTTGTGTATACGGGTGATATAGTAATAGAAAATACAATTTCAAAAGTTCTTTAAAAATATTTCAAATTCAATTAACTCTAAGTATATATTGTACTATAAGTACTATATTGTCTACAATGAAAATACGAATTTAATGTATTTCTTTTAGAAATTATTACACGTGCTATTACGCAATACCATTTTCATCTGTATCCAAACTATATAAACTTGAAGTGTATGTGTTTCAGGTCAAACATAAAAACATCGAATTTCTAAAGCTTTTCTACCAAACGATGTGCTTATTGCAAGCAATTTGCATATCAATTCAAGTTACATTTTATGTTTCCAATTATTGCATTGTTTAAGATAATAATTTTATCGTTTTTGATAGGATTTAATAATGGGATGTCATTTGCTAAACAGGTTAGTAAATCTCTTATACACATATACTAACGATTTGCGTAGTTTTTTTTTAACAAATAACAACCTAGTATCGAGTTAGCTAAATAAATAATTAACTGATGGTGTTTTATTTTTTACCAAGAAGTTTGGAAATTGTTTTACTTTAATCTGAATCATATACGACTGATCCCGACAATACTTTAGACGAAAATACTCCTAAATATTTTGCTACTAACCATTAATATTACGATAACAGTTATACAAAAATGAAATTAATATGTTTATTAGTATTTGAGTTACTGCAGTCTGCAGTGTAAGAATATTATAAAAACGTAACATTTATAACGAACAATACAATTAATATTTTTGCACGATACAATTTTCGGTCACCTAAAGGGTAAAGTAAATTTTCAGAATTTAGTATATGACGACAAAAATAAATAATTAGGATAACTTGAATTACATGTATTCCGAGTAATATTAGAATAAAGTTAAAGAATAAATAATCTTGATGAAATATTTAAAATATTCGACATCGTATATGATTGTGTTGAGTTAAAAATATCTAGTATAAAAGTAACTATTATAATATTTACTCAACAATTGAACATTATAAATATTTAATTTACAGATAAATTTGGATTATTAAAACGTTGATATAGTTGATTTTTTACAAAAATATTAAGTAAACTATTTTAAATTGAAGATGTTGATCGTTTTTATGGAATTTCCTAGTAAATTTATTCAGTTATCATCCAATTTGTGGGATGAAATCAATATATTTCACTACGTAATACGTAATATATACTACGTATGTTTAATTAGTAATAATAAGTCTTAAGCTCCTTACAACTCTTTATTTGTATGAAGTAATATATATAAACTCTTCTTTGTTTGATAACCATTAAACTAAAATATTTATTTATTCTTTACACAGCATAAAAATTAATTTTCACAGTTTCTTTTTTATATTATTTAATGTTTAACTATTTTAAGTCCATACAATGATTTATTAAATTAGCATGTATAAATGAATGAATAATGACTGATAGTTATGTTATAGATCAAAATTAATTGATTCAATATTTTTTGTTATTCTACCACAAATTGTTTAAATCCTTCAGACCAGAAAATTGTTGATACTTTTTTATCTAAACATTTGTTTGATATTTACATAATAATCTTTTTCTCAACATTATAGTGATACCAAGCATTTGAATCTTTGTCTGAACAGAATAATTTTTATTGTTTGAAAAAACTTTTTGAAATTTGTTATTGAATTACTGCAGTTACTGTAAATTAAACTGAGTGTTAGGAGACGGGGTTAAATTACTTATTATTCATTGGCTTGTCAAAATGTATAAGTTACCCTTATCAGAGGCAATCAAATTTTAACCTTAAATGGTGAATAATTGTGAATTATATATGATATGTGTGTACAGTAATAAGCAGCTATTGCTATAGTATTTGGCTTAACAGTTGGACTATATATTTTTAATTAAATAAATTTAAATGATGCACAATGTACGATTCATTACATCAGTAGATGTATTGACGAAGCACGCACATGCATAAAGTATATGTACATATAGTAGCCCATTAACATATTTTTTTATTAACTAATTAAAAAAGTATAAAAAAATGTACTATAAATATATTTTAAACACCATTTTAGAATAAATTATCTTATACAAAATATATTTTATATATTAATTTTCATCCACACGCAATATGTTAGATGTTATTATTTATTATGCCAGGAAAATAATATACAGGTTATAAAAATACATATTTTTTGCATGTTTTAAACATTAGAAATTGAATAGGTATATACTAATTTGTTTATTATTCTGCATACTTACGTTTCATTTTTTTTTTTTTTATCATCATTCAAAAATAATAAATGTGGTTAATTTATTTTTTTTTCGTAATAAACACTCATTGTATGTGACTTTAGTACCCGATTGTAAATTTTTTTTTCACATTTTTACAAACCATAATGTCGACAGTAAATGTATTATTTTTCTTATCGATAAAAACGAGGATATTACTACTAAAATGTATTAGTAAGGACACAACCGATACACTATATGTATATATTTAATACATATAAGTATTTAATGATTTAATATAGTTCATAAAAACTAGTAGCTAAATCATTTTTCGTATTATTATACGCCATTATAAAACTATACTGATCAAAACTAAAATCAAAATGATAAAATATTGAATATAAAATATATAAAATATATGTTGATTTCTACGATTAAGTTAAGAATATATAAATTATTAAGTGTGAATTGTTAAACTGCCTATTATTGTTCTTCTATAACTATCAAAAATATTTATATATTGTTTCACCGGTCTAGGTATAGTAACATAGTAAAAAGATTTTTAATGAATCATATTAAATATTGGTGTCCAATAAATGTAACAATTTTCATATATAATCAACAGAAACAAATTACCCTCAAACATGTTAAAATATATTTTCTTGATCATGTTTGATTTTCTAAATATTACCTAGTACCTACAATGAAATCCGTCTAAAAATTGTATAAATAGTTTTAAACTTTTAACACTCAGTAAAATGTTTACTGCCAATAATTTTTAGTTATAGTGAACTCGACGTACTGAAAATCGGTCTAGATAGTGCAACGGTACTGAACTAAACTGTAATATTCTTTGAGCATACCATGAGCTGAAAAGTTACGATAGAGAGAGGGCGAGAGAGTGTATGGGAATCGTAACGAGTGGTAACCATCACATCCAAGACCATTTCCTCAATATGCACGCATTATAGTGAATTTAATACTTTGCGAAATATTTACTAAAATAATCTGATAAGTTATGTATATTATACGATGTTCATGTACTATATAAATGATTTCGATTCTTAATAAACGTAAAACAAAATAATATTATCTATCAGTGGATGATAGTCTATCACCCATGGATACACTCTGTCGTCATTGTATAATACATGCACTGAGCTTTTGGATGGTAAATCTAGTAAAATGTGTGATGAATAAAAGCTCAGATGGGCTCAACAGTCACTGTAAAACGATTGGTCCATTGCAGATCGTAATACAATTACAATTATAATACGATATTGATGTGGAAACCATCTGAAAGCGACGAACATGGTAATGGTAAACTATATTGGGATTGCGGTCCGAGCTATAATAGTTATCACGTCAGGTAATATAGGTTAGATCTGAGTTTTCGACAAGCGATGATATCGCATTGCAAATTATATATTATATCGTGTAATATGTAGGTACATAGATTTAATTGTTTATCATTACGATGTTGACAAATTAAAATCGTTAATTATTACGCACGCAGTAAAATAACTTTATCTATCGTAACGAACAATGAAAACTCAACCAGACTCCTTAGTTATTGGTCACAAACATTGATTATAATAATATTATGACATTTGTCGTACAATAATTTCATCGAAATGTGTAATAAATTTTCCATAAGAAGTTGTGTCGTCACGAATATTACGAATAATCATTGTTTAATACATAATAACTTAAATGTAAAAATATATAATTAACGATATAATAAGTTAAAAGAACTAAACTAAAAATTAAATTTAAAAAAAAAAAAAAAGTGTACATAAAAATTTTAATGGTATGTGTATACTATATTTATAATATATATTATGATGTTGAATATAATATCGCTCTTATGACCCATAGTTACGCTTATGTACGCTTAACCTGTTCACCAATCGTAGAATAGTGTTTTTATTTAAATTTTTCATTTTTTGTTTAATATCATAAATTTTATTTTTAAGGCGTTCCATACAGAGATGGCACAAGGTTTTAGAACTCTAGACAGTAAACAAAAATTAATTTTTACAACGACACTGGGGTTTTTGAAATATCATGTGGTGCGAGAAATCACCCTTTATGCATAAACTTTCCGAGCGGCCGGATGTATTCACTAAATATTATTTTTTTGTTCTGGTCCAAGCTTTTAATAACAGTTTACCAGGTCTGGTGTATTTATCATGAGAAGAAAGGGAGATGAAGATTGAAAAATTTGATCTTTCAACCAGAGAAAACCCGTATGAACTGTTAAAGCTAATAATTTATTGATGAGTAATAATTCTTATAAGAATTAATAAGTTACATAAACATACTAGAAAATATAATAATTCAAAATAGTACATGGTAATTCATAAATATTGTTTAGTGTCATTTATACTTTTTCTACGGGCTAAAAAAACTATTTTTCCTCATGTTAATCAAATATGGAGGGGGTACTAATAATCGGTGACATTGAATTGAGTCCGTGCTACTTTTATGTATTCGAATTGATTTTAGCTTATTATCTTAATATCTTTGAATTGAGTCCGTATAGATAAAATATTATAACTACCTACCCGTGGCGACCTTGAACTTTGCACATCATATTATAGCGTAGTAGCGGATATGCAACGACAACGGATATTCATATTCAGTCGTATGGAATAATTCGTAAACACACAATATTTGCTTTTAAATAACCTTACGTTAAATTATTACCAGTAAAAAATGGAGTGTATGTTCAGTGAAAAATAAAAATAAATCAGAATTATTGAAGGGTTCAAATTTCGATTTCATAAAATGTTGCAAGGCGAGGTTCAACGGTGGACATGTTGTAAAAACTCGTGTAAGTGATTTTTTTTTTAAATTAACCTCTAATAATGTTTTTTCAGATATCTACGATAAACATAATCATGATAAGTGTGACAAACAAGTACTTACTAGACAGAAAATTAGTAACGCTGTTAAAAGAAAAGCTGTGGATTTCTGCTCGGCCATCGAAAATTTTGTTTGGACCGATGTTCGAATTAAAGGGTGTCGATTCCATTTGGGTCAAAGCTGGTATCGTGCAATACAGAGGTTAGGTCTGACTAATGAATACAAGCCTGATTCGGATAAAAGCAAATATCTAAAGTATTTTTTCGGATTATTATTTTTAAATGAAACTGACGTAATTCAATGTTCCACGGAAGATTTTATGGCAATAAAACCATGTGATGACGAAAAAGTTGATAATTTCACTGACTAAATTTTAAATAATTATATTGACAATGATGTTGCACAGTTTTCCCCCGATGTTTGGAGTGATTTTTCAGCGACAACAAATCGAACTATTTAGTTGTGAAAGTTTTCACTCAAAATTAAATGCTTTTTTTCATTCGGAGCATCCAAATATTTTTATTCTTGTTGACACTCTTTTGGGAATACAGTCTGATACATATATTAAATTAAGAAGCAAAAAGACCATGCAAATAAACATTAGAAAAAGAATAATTTTTACGGGAGCAGACAAATAAATACATAAATTAACAAATTTGCAGATTTGATTTTCTAAAATCTGTATCATTTAAATTTTTACCAGCCAGTATATAATTATTAACATTATTTTATTATACATAACTATTATTATTTAAAAAAAAAAAATTAGTTTAAGCAAACACACATTTTTGGGAGATTACACAGCCAACTTCTTGCTTAACACGTGGTGTCTCCTGGGTAACGCTAATAGGCTGAAGGGACTTAACTCGAATAACCTAACAATATCGGTCGGACTCAAC
Organism: Chaitophorus viminalis; assembly: GCA_025469195.1. Classification (NCBI taxonomy): domain Eukaryota; kingdom Metazoa; phylum Arthropoda; class Insecta; order Hemiptera; family Aphididae; genus Chaitophorus; species Chaitophorus viminalis. The sequence continues at coordinate 41,095 of JAIPRK010000589.1, read as the reverse complement.
TCCGATAACCCAAAAATATTTGCGGAACTCAATTCAATATTCGGGACTCAATTCAACGTCAGCCCTAATAATAATAATAATAATTGACAAGATAGAGCGGTGTCAAGGGCCAGAGCTCTTTACACTAGATTATCTAAAACCCCATAAAAAGTGACATAAAATAATAATATTGAATAACCAAGACGGTTTTGACTCGATTATCCCTTTTCCTTGTGCCGTTCTCGATCTTTTATATACAAGTTGGTACTAATGCTGAGCAAATTATTTGTATTAATCTGTAATCCAAACTAAAACTAATAATCCGAATTTTGGAAAGTATCCAATAAATTGGTGGATTGGAACCATTAATTTGATATTCAGATTGAATTCGTTAATCTAGACTTGGAGTTTAATTCCTTTGACTTAGAATTTTTAGACGTTGTTAAACTCAATTCGGAAATCACTTATACCAATTGGTTATCTCAGGCAAAGTGATTGGAACGAAAACTGTTACACGTTACGCGTGTACAGCTGTTATTTACCCCATTGATTGATGTCAAAATTAGCCTTAATAACGAGAAAGAGTTAAGATAAATATATAACTGGTCCTAAAACGAGAAAGTAGGAGTAGTAGGATCACCGACTATATGAAAATACATTTTCATATAGTCTATGATAGGATGGTAACGGGCGTTCAATAACAGACATATTTTATCTGAAAACCTAAAGGAGGGCATTAGGCGCGTATGTGATCAGTTTTGGATTGTGCGCACAGTCATACTAATCTAACTTTGAACTAACCATGTATGGTTACCGGTCACCACATATATATATATATATATATATATTTATAAAATAAATAAGATTGCTAATTAGTGATAACAGCCGACCCCCAAAAAACGGCCATTATGGTTGTGGGCTCTGTATTTTACTATCATATCATATCATATCTATCAGAACTCAATATGAATAATTTAATATAACTATTATGTATATGATAATACACGTATTGTAATACCACTGACAACCATAGGTAATATCTAAATTGCATAGATTATATATATATATATATATATATATATTATAAATTATAAAACACACTATATAGACGAAACATTCAGTACGATGTTACTATAACTGGCCGCCATTGAGGTTTCGTTCTCTCTCTAACCACTCATGCTAAAACTCTGCCTATCTCTGTATATCCAACTGGCACGACGTCTGTACGAATGTTCCGTCTATATGATTAAGTCTATGATAAAATATACCGCAGCCCACGACCATCACGATGGAAAATCGGCATCACTTGGTACGTTGATTGTCTATGCGTATGTAGTAGTACTCGTAGTTTGCAGTTTGGTTTATTTTTGTACACAATGTACATAATATTATTCTGTGTAACCGGTAACCGGGTGGACGTGTACGAAGACGTATGTTGTACCGTGTACCGCGGTCTAACCGGACGTGCGTGGTTCTGTTTGCAGGTAATCCGAGTGGGCGGAGAGTAGAGGGTGCGCCACTACCATTACCGTCATGTCGGACACGGTGACCAACTGCAGTTACGGTAGCAGCGAAGAGACGGCCTCGCTGCTGGTCAAAAGCCCTCCGCCGGTGGTCCGGTCTGCGGCCGCAACCGGCGGTGGCGGTGGCGGCGGTGTCTCGTCGTCCGGCAAACCGGTGCTGACCAGACAGGACTGCACCACGACGCTGATCCCGTACCACTACCGGGACCTGCGGAACGCCACGCCTACGTTGGGCAGCAGCGACGACAGCGGGCCGCCGATCGACAGCGGTGGCGTGGGCGCGGCGGCCAGGTCGGTGCCGGACATCGAGCTGCACTGCCGATACCTGGCCGTCAACCGGTGCCAGTGCCAGCGGCGCAAGAGCCACTGCATATCGCGGTCGGTGTCCCGGGAAAGCGTACGCGGTGGCGGCGGCGGCGGCGGCGGCGTGGCAGGCGGCGGTTCAGGTGGCGTCGGTGGCGTCTGCGCGAACACGTCCGGCGTCCCCGGTGGCGGCTACGGCGGCTACGGCGGCGGCGGCGGTAGTGGTGGCGGCGGCGGCGTCGGGTCCGCGTACGCCCTGTCGCCGCCGCCGCCCGTGCTCCTGACCACGTCGCCCAGCTCACGCATCATACGGCAGAGCTCGCAGCCCGAGGCCACCGGCAGCGTGTCCATGTGCTCCGGCCACTGCTGTCACATGCATCATCAGCCCAGCTCGTCGCTGCGACAGCTCCGGGACCCGGCCGACAACATAGCGATGATCGCGGCCGACTCGCTGCGGATCAACGGCGCGATCAGACAGTTCCGACAGGTTGGACGATAATAATATAATAACACTATAAAAATAATAGTAATAATGACGATGGTAATAATATTATAAAAATACGATACAATATAATATTATGTTATTATTATAACAAACGCGCGCCGTAGATATCATATACACGACGTTTATCACTATTATATTATTACCATTATGTTTATTGAATCCACGACACGCGCCACTTGTTGTTTTTATTTTATTTTCACTTTTTTCCAATTTTTTTCCCACCACAATATTAATATTCGTGTATTGTTATAATATGAATGTAAATACGTACCACACAGTCGTCTAGTTATTATTTTTTTACACGTTCCGCCGCTTGCCCACACGGGTACCTACACACACACACACACACACACACACACTAACACACACACACCTACTCACATGCACACACACACACACACACACACACACACACACAAGCACGCACGCACACTCAGACACTCACAACACCCGCTCGGATTCACACCTATCAATACCCATTTTATCGCTTTTTCAAATTTTTTTTCTCCTTGCTGTGATGCTTCACTGCCAACACACCGTAAGCTGTTTACCTTACCGGCTTATCCGTCTCCTCGCACCCGAGTAGAAAACCATGTAACGAGCAAGACACTCGATTAGTTTGTATAGTATATATTATATTTTACTACACGCTGGCCGATTATGATTTGAAGTAATGAAAGTACAGATATCCTTCGACGTTCCCACATGATCCCAACGGTATATGTTACACGCAAAGTTGAATGACCCTCGATTATAATATTTTGATATTTTCATCATTGTCCCAACAATAAAATAATATGGACATTTCCACCAGTGGTAAGCCATAATCTGTAACCATACAATATGGTTTTTGATAAGTTTAACATTATTCTAAAAACGCAAACATATTAATTCTTGTGAAATTTCCATAGCCCATACTATTGACAACTTTATCAGAAGACTATGTTAAGATATGAAATATACCTACTATAAGGTTAAAATAACTTTATTACTAAATTAAAAGTAAATTTTAAATATTACTTTATCGGACACATATTATATTTGATATTAGATGATTATCATGGTATTATCATATTCCATATAATTGGAAACACTTATATTAAATTGTTTCATCATTTGTGTTAGTTGTGGCTACAACGAATGCAAATAGAATCAGTATAAAATAGTAATAGGTGGTTAGTTTCTGTAGTTAGTTTTTTTCTTCGAAAATTCTCAATAATTCTCTTATTACAATAAGAATAATAATATATTATTATTTTCAAAATAAATGTTTATACCTACACTTAAGAAAAATGTACATCTCAAATAGAAATATTTCTACATTAAAAATGTATTCTTTGTTTACACATTGGTTTCGAAGTATAAAAAAATGTGAATTCTTCTTTACACAAATATATATTATGAATACATATTTATGCATTAGATAGTTTAAAATTGTTACAAAAACTTGAATACCGAAATATTTTAATTTTTTTTTATAGTTTTCGAGAAAACGTATTTCAAATTTCCATATTTAAATCATATTTCTGTTGGATTCAACATTTGCTAACAATGCATAAAAAATAAATTACATAGTTTCTAACGTGTAAAGACGAAGTTTTATATTACTCTATATTAATGAAGCCTACAGAAATAGTATTTTCTATCTCCTATAAGCGGAAAGAACAATAAAAATAAAATGCTTAATACGACTTAAGCGCTTACGAAATGACTCTTCAAATGAATGTCAAGTTACTAAGTAGAAAAAAATTCGTTTATGTTTAATGTTATATATTTCAGATATGTTAGATATATATATCTAAAGTGTACACGATAGGCTTTTTAAATACCTAAATAATGGATGATTAATAATAAATTAGTCATGAATATTGTAAAGGGTTCTTTCATTGTAAATCAATTAAATATATCCTAACTTTACATTATACTATAATATTTAAATAGTATCAGATAAAATAATTATTGAACAAATTATTAAAAATTTTGTTTTTCAATTTCTAGATATTAGACTTATCTTACATGTGTTTATAATTTTTATACAATTTTTAACCAAGGTTGTTTTAATTATTTTGTAATTAATTTTTTTTTCAGTTCCATAATATTATAAGCATACAAATAATAAAAGATTTAATAAGATTCAATTTATTGTAAAATTTATAAATTATAAAAAAACATCAATTATTAAATTATGCTCAATAGACTTAAGGTTTAAATTACTCAGGTTATTCTGATTTATATAATATTAGTATATTATTACATACAATACAATAGTGATGGGAAAGTTTTTTTTTTAAAAATGAACTAATTCACGTTCAAGTTCCTGCCATTCAAATTCATCAATCAAATTTAATTCAATAAATTAAATTACTTGGTCTTTTGATATTTTTTAAATTTGTTTCTTTTCGGTGTTATCAGTTTTAAATTTAACGTGATAATTTGTTAAACGATGTTTTTGGATAATATTTATATCGTGATACTTACATAAACTAGTTATAAACTAAATCGTGCTATAATATGGTATAATTTGATATACATTAATGAAACAAATTAACCATCATAGAATACGTTAACTATAGATTTTTTTTTTTTTTTCAATATATTTTTTAATATTGTTACTTGACCAACGGCTATAGATACTATTTTTTGGTAGGTAGAATAAATGCATGATTACGCAACTATTGAAAAAATGATTTTATTGGTACACACAAGTGCTCAACCACTCTACGCAATTTTTTTTCATTGGTTAGAAGTTAGTTATAACGATTTACACATCTATTTATTCCATAAATATATATTAGTTAAACGTTATAAAATATACAACTATGGTATTAATTTGACTGCGAACGAACCAAAAATGTTTAAGTTCATCATAAATAAGGACTTAGTTCACGTTCAAGTTAATTTCTAGTTCACACAATATAAACTCGTTTTTTTCCCATCGGCCATCACTGATAATATATATATTTAACAATGTAATTTATGAAATAAATACCGTCAACTACATAACTTACTTTAAATCAATTTATCATGCATTAACATAAGAACATCGCTACAATAGGGATTTGAATGAACAAGCCTATCAATTTTTATTTCAACTAAACGCTTGTTTATTACGAGTAGGTATAACGTACATAATATTTGGCGAGTCAGTTGAGTTTGTTTTGTATTTATTGAAAACCCGTATTCATTTTCAGTTTAATATTGTATAAACTATAGATACCTATAATATTTTTCCGAAACTTAATATATAAATACCATATAGGTATTAATCATTAACAAGAAATGAAATCTTTTTTTAACGGAATACAATTAATACGTTTTTTCACGTACATATTGTACAACGTTTTATAACGTTTTATAAGATACCTTTATTTGATTATTATCTAATATTATATTAATGGTTGTACTCGTAAAAGCAATATGCGTAACATTATATTCTAACTGTCGTTTAACAAAGATTTTATTTTATGGCTTACTACAAAATTGTTATGACTTGGTTGTTATATTATATTTTATTGCGCACACTATAACTCAAGCACTATAAGGTATTTTGTATATATTTCTTGTTTTATGTACGTCATAATTAAATTGACATTTATACTAAAAATTACAAACAATTATTCAAGCTGAACTCCAAAATTTATTATTTCAAAATAAATCTTGAACTTAAAATGAAAATATTTTTTTATTATTATTATTATTGTTCACCAATCAATGTTAATCGATTAAATATTGAAAACGAAGGTAACTTTCTTAGCAATTCGCATTGTTCTTTAAAATTGAATTGAAGATTTGACTCCTCGTTGTATGTAATATAATGCCAACTATTTTTACGTTGCTACATAATAATTGTGGTATTATAATTTATTATGTCGCCACCAATACGCCGGTATATCAGAGACGTATTTATTATGTTTTCAATATAATATGGTTAATCGACATTGGGATTCGGGCTACGGCCAGAATTGTTGAGGTCACTTATACCTTTTAACAATATATGAACTTCTGACCCACATAATAATAATGTTCACGTACGAACAATATTTCGGCAATTGCTTCGGTCCGCGGGTTACGCGTTTCTAGCCCATAGAATACGTTCGATTTGACACATTAGACGATTGTGCAATACAACCACCGAGCAGTGATTACACTATCCGATCAAGTCGTAGGAAAACTAGTGTCGTTCCGTGGGAGTGCGTTACATATCACTATATTATATTATGTAAACACTTGGATTGTTTGAATGTTTAAATTCCCTCGTGGACCGGTAAAACTTCGTATTCTAGAATACCAATTATTCATATATGATCAACGTTTGTAAACATTCAGTGTTCAAGGAGCACACATATAATATATGTACAAGACTATAACATTATAGTGTTTACGTGCTTAGGCATGTCATATAGTATAACATGTAATACTTATAATCATGATAATTAAATAAGTAATCATATTACGTATGGTATCTACCTACGTCGAAAATACAGTTCGATACGTCGTTTCTATAACATACAATTATACAATTTATTATACAATACAATATTGTTATAAAATTATGCAATTTTAATTGTGTATATATATTTAACTCTGTAGATTACCTAGGTCAGTAAACAAATTTTAAACAAAATAAATAAAACGTTTGTGGTATTTGTTTAAAAAATGAACAAGCATTTATTTTATTAAATATTTGTATTTATTTTTAGAATGAATACCACAGAAACATAAAGAATCAAACATGCAACCTTCAATTCATAGGTACAAATATAATATTACTTGTTACTTAACTTATGTTGACACATGACTTCTGTAATGAATTTATAACTACCTAAAAGTCATGGAAGTGTAACGTAATGAAAATGTCAATAAAAATAAAATTTATTTTACTACCACGTCACTACGACATGTTTATTAACAAGCCGTTATATTTAGAAGTATGAGTAACCCACTCAATAAACACACTATACATAGTAAACATAACCTTATGAATAAAATATTATTTTAGATGTGATATAAAACATTATAATATATGTGATCAATTTAAAATTAAAATGCATATTTAATTTTTTTTTTCTAAGGATTTTTGATAATATTTTTACGTAGGTATTGAAATAAATACAAATACAAGTAATAAATTCCCAGTTTAGTTTTCAAACATTTTAACCTAATTATAGTATGTAACGATGACATTTGGCTATGGTATTCTGAAAAAAAAAAAAAAAAACAAATGTTTACCTTCATTGCTTTTTACAGTACTCATAGTTATAATATAGTGTATTTTTTTCCAAGCGCATAATTATACTGTCACTTTTCCATTGCATTTTTTTCGACCATTCAAATGTTATGTTCATATCGATAGATTGAAGGAATAATTTATATTATTATTCAATACGAGTTTGTAAATAGTTTAAACATAGTCAGTGAAACATGGATAATTGACATTGTCATACAGCTCATATATATATAATACTACCTTTTTTTTTGATTTAAATTGTAGACAAAAAGTATTGAGTCATTAAGGGTGAAAAATACATATCTAGCCTTTACTGTGTATAATGTCCCATGTGGTTTCATATGCAGTGATGTATTTTAATATTTGGTACCCTGAGCCTATTAGTTATACCGCCCTATAAATTACAAAAAGAAAAAAAATGTAATACTGAAAAGAGGCCATACAAAAGAATAAAAACTATTGATTAAATATTTATAGTTTTTTTGCAAAGCACAAATTGGTAAACCAATTCATCAATAATAGTCATAATTAATTGATTTTTTAAGGGTGACACACCCATAAGCATTGTCTCCGTCTTACAAATGTACAAGTGTATATTATAATATGACAAATAATTAATGTTCAGTATTTAAAATTCTGTCTTGTTAGAATTAATATAAGAGTTATATGAACGTATCATAAAACATCTGGGGAAGTACATTATCTGTATGTTTTTGTTTGGTTTTTTATAATTTTCTAATTTTCAAGCGAGTCATGATTATGTGAAATATTACCGTTTACAAAAATATATAGCTGGCTTGAAAATTAAAAATTCGTAAAAAACCGATCAACAAAACACTGCAGATAACCTTCTCCTCTTTCATAGTTTGATAATATGCAAGTTTATTTTCATATATGTACTAAAACTAACAACACAATATTTGAACTACTTAACGTAAATTTGCCACGTTGTATATTTGTATGACCACACGCATACGGTTTTAGTATAATCTTAAGTCAGTTTCTATAGGTGCCAAGAATGGCTCAACTGTTCAAACTTTTTTCGCTTATCCCGGAATATAGATAATTTTTATAATTTTGAATACATAAAAATTATGTAATGCACTGCAAGTTGTCACTGTAAGAGTATGACTAATGTTAATTCCATAGATTGGGTTTTTGACACATTTTATGATCTGTACGTGGTCCCCGTTTTTTTCAGAGGTAATAAATATTTCCAAAGCATCGAGTCCTTTGACTCTTCGAGGTATGCTTGTGTCATATACGTTAAATTTGCTTCGTGACTTTTAGTCAGGTCTTCAAATGTGACATGCAGACTTAGGATTTTAAAAACATGTATATTATTATACTACTCATAAATACTTAATTTTAACAATACAATGTAAACAATAACTTTAAATTTGAAAATTAATTTTTTTGTCACATTATATACTTAAAGAAATTTATTTTTGATAGACAGATTGTGTATGAAATACATTTAAAAAAAATGTATATATATATATATATATATATATATATATATATTATTATAGATAAGAATATTGTTTTGTAAAGTTTGCAGTTTAAAATACTTGTTGATTGGCTCGTATTCTTGTTTTTGTCAGTTTTGGTCTCTCGAGCATAACGTTGCATTTCCGATGCTTACAAAACAAATAATTTTTGATTGGTGGTGCCAAACCTCGATTGGGAAATATGTTTTCTTACAATACCTCCAACTAAGATGTATGTTGCCTTATAAGTGATTCAATTATAATACTTTATCTGTTTTACGGTAATATCATATTTATTTACATACGTGAATAATGTTTAGGAATATCTAAAATTTAAATTTATGCTGAATTGTTCTAAACTTTATACATATATTATTTCAATGCGTTAATACCCGTATTATGTTCCGTAATTTACTTCAGGGTTTGGCCAACTAACTATCGATAAATTGTTCAGTTTAGTTAGCCATTATTATTATAATTATTCAATCAAATACACTGTTATCATAAGTTGAGAATTTTTCAAAGAAAATAAATACTCTTACATTGTGGTTCATTACTAATTTTTATAAATATTCATGATATTTTTAAGAATAAAATATTTAACTATGTTCCCGAATATATTTTTATTTTTATTTCTGAGTGTTACTGATGGGTTACTACTTACTTCTCATCATATGATGTTATTGTAAATATTACGCAAATTATGTTTATTGTAAATACCATTACAGATTGTATATATTCAAAGAGATGTTACAATAAAAAACATTAAATTTTTATTTTTTGATTTAGATATTATATTAAATTACAAATTTAATATAAATCAGAAACTTCTTACCGTTATAGATATAACTTTAGTTACCTATTCTGTTTTCGATGTTTATCAATGAGACAAATGTGTTGTACCTACAATGATCTTTTTCTTTTTAATTCATCAGAATTTCAGTTGGTGAGATTATGCCAATAAGCTGAAATGATTATTTAATCAGATGGAATTTTCATTTTATAAGTTTATAAGATTATATTTATAAGATTTATATTTTATAAGTTTTATAAGATCAGATAGAGAACAAGTTAATATTATTTTAATACTTACCAAAATATTACTATGGACAAAAAAATAAAAACTGAAAATAATAAAGGTGGTATATCATTTCGCAAGCGTCTATGTCTTTTTTATATTATTTGTAAATTTATATTTGATGTGTCATAAATTTAATACAAGGCTTGGCTAGTTGTTGTGCCAAATATTAAAAACCACAAGATTTATCTCAACTTTAATAAACTGTTTTTTTTTTCTTTTTTAAAATATGTAAAAGATTATGAACTATAATTATTTCTTTTATAACGACTGTTGATCAAAGTTAGTTTTGGTATTAAGCTATTTAATCTGAAGTTTTTTATAACCATAACATATTAATATATTATGGTAAACATCTATCTTTGATAAAAATGAATCATCAATTATAATGATCTATCATTGATTTCAGCTTAAAATATTTATAAACGGCACTATTTTTGGATAACTAAACCGCCCTTTGATTTCGATTTTGGATCGTTGTCATTATAAGCAAATAAGCAATGCGATATACGGAACATGCTGCATTTTTTGATTTTTGTCGGAATGTATTACGTGGATATTGAAATATCAGTTTAGTGAAATGGTCAAAAGTTTCACGGATTTACATACCAACATATTCTATTTCAGCTATCATATCTATGTCTTCAGTGGTGAACTGACATAAATGTTAGCCCCGAAGATGAAATCTGGAAAGAGCCTGAGTCTCAGTGGCGTTGCAAAGGTATTATTTTTATGCTCCTTCGAAATGCTGTGGTTGGTCGATGATGGTATTTAATAATATTTTATTAAATCGGAATTCATTAATAAATAAATGTAATAAATGAATACTAATCAATATTATAAAAGAATATGATATGAATATGATAAAGAATATGATTGTAAATATTAAATTGTATATATAACAATCTAACCAATAGTTGGGGTTCGTACAAAGCCACCTTGGATGACGGGTGTACGACTCTATACATTTTTGCTCCTCGCCAAAAATCAGTACAATTTGTCGCTGGACTCCAAGATGTCAGCCAACAACCGAAAGCAAGTGTGGACATGTACGAAAAATAGAAATTTACAGTAGGCTGCTGATTGCACTCATATATAACTTTACTATATTTTTTTTTTTATAATCATATGAACACACAAACTGTAACCAGACCAATTACACGCTTATAGTCGATAAATCTTATAGCTGATGAGAAATGATCCGATGTACGTCCGCTACGTAATAACGAATTACATTATATAATAAATATCTAATGAATTAATAACATGACGGCCTGAACGACTGACTGGTTCATCATTGTTCAGCTAGTATATCCCTGGAGTTATGAATGGCCAGTACTTACATTCTATCAATTAGAGTCCCTATGAGAAAATATTTTTCCAAATTCAACACCTAACTGAGGATGGGGGGGGCTTATATTATATAAGGATGTACAAAATGGAAAACGTTATTTTTTGGACGGATTTTTATATAGATGCAATGTTTTTATAATTGTATTATATAACGATAATGATGGCATAACAATGATCTAAATAGGCAACGTTTAACTGTTAACTGTATAAAAACCAATGGAGAAAATGTCGGGTACACTAAACGCAAAAAAAAAAAACTGCGCAGCTGGTACGATATTAACTTGTAATAACGTCGTTTGAGGTACACAACCCGCTGTCTGTACGAAAAACATTTCCACCCCGAAAACCACGATGGAAAACATTGACGTTGGCCGCTAGATGTCTCTACGAATTTATTCACCCACATGTGATCAATAAAGTTGTAGCTCCCGCGCGACGTAATGATTTAGTCAATAATTTCCGTGGGTATTAATTAATACGACGTTATTTCATATTCTATACCAAACTTATGTTCGAAAAATCGTTATGAAACGTATCGTGTGTCGTTAGAAAGTCTCTAGGCAGTCGAATAATGGCATTTCATGTAAATGCTGATGTTAGACCTCGCGCACTCAGCCATAGCTATACAGCAAGTTCATCCACTTTCTCAAAATTCTATTGGTACACTTTTTTTTTTCGTTTATTTTCGGGAATGTGACGAAACAAAAGACTATATTATATTATTATGTGCCGCTAAATTCAACGGTTCAAACTAGATGATCGTAGTGTTATGTACGATAGAACAATATTATTCTCCGTGAAATCAAAATTAAATTATTACAATATTATTATTATCCATTTATATTATTTTTGTACGTATAATAAGTATTACGATTAACATTGAGTTAAACGTCTTCGGAATCCATCGTTACACTGAACTACAATATTACGAATTAGCTAGATAAATAAAACTATTTTTTATCTCTTATCCATTAAAATAATAATTGGCCATATAACATTACAATATTTGTGAACGATATAAATCTTGTAAGGTATTAACAAATACAAAAATAAATAAATATTATAATAGCATTGTTGGATTTTAATTAAGATCCTGCATATGATTTTAATCACTATTATCTACATTTAATTACACAATACTAGTATAGGTACCTAAATCAAGATTTATTTTCAAAAGCTCCTTTTGCATGGTTTATTCATGCAAAATGATTAAACAATGAACGCTGATTTTACTAGTGTTTACTTTTTCAACGTTAAATAAAATTGAATTTATTTTAAATTCGAATAATTTGTTAATACAATATAGTATCAGTAATATGATTGATGTATTATAATATGTGTCGGTGATTTATACTTTTCAAAAATGTTATAATAATATGTCAGTTATAATTTTTACAAAAATAATTTGTTTGGTATTCGTTATTAAAAATATAATCTGCATTAAATTTTAATATTTATATATTTAAACTACCCATAACCATAAGGTACCTTAAGAATATTTAATAAAAAAAAAAAATATTTAATTAAAATAAATTTCAACATATTATTAAAAATAATAAACTTAAAAGTGTACCATAAGCAGTCCTATCAGTTCGTAATATAGTTTTAATTAATTTAGTCAAGGTTGCGATGGATGTTTTTAAAGTAATTTTTTTTTTTTTTTTTAAGTTGTCTTTGTAATAAACTTATAAAATATAAAATAAGTAATAAATTAATTTGTTATTATCGTAATATATCAATTTATACATATTAATATATTATACTATAATAAAATCAAAAATCAAAATACTGCAATTTTCTTAATACACCTAAAGTAAAAACAAATTATTTATGCATAAGTATTTACATTTTCATTAATAATTAATACAATCGAATTTTTCATGTTAATTCACATATTTATACATCACTATCAGGAACATACATTTATATATTATATAAGTTTACAGCTTAATCCATTAAGGATCCACACTTTATTTATATACTTATACTTTGTATTTATTTAAATTCTGATTTATTGAAAATGTATGTATTCTACATGGCCATATTATCCAACACCTAGACTTTTTGTACCATTGAATCGACCCAGTGTCCTGGGTCGATATCCTCAAATTAGAGGGAAATAATTTTTCTGGAACATAACGTTGTGAAAATTTAAAGCAGCCTTTTCAGAATTATTGATAGCTGCGTATGAAATGCGTAAAATAATTAGTATATTATATTGATATGTTGTAATTCATCAGCTATCGACACGAGAAGAATAAGAGGATTCGCTAATTTATTTATGGCTATTAAATGCATATCGTATTTGTCCATCATGGTTGTTGATAAACTATATCATAGGTAATCATTTTTGTTATACCTATGTCTATTGTACCAGGTACCTATACGTATACAATTAGAATTATCTTCTAAGATGATGATAAAAGAATAGTAAAAATAATATAGGTATCAATAAAAATAATTTCACATCTTTTCATACGTAGTAGTAAATAAATTTGAATATTATAAATTTGAATCGTCTCTCGGAATAAAACGCCTGAAAGAAACACTGCTTTGAATTTTGACTGCATTATATCAAAAACTACAGAAAAATGTTCCGAATAAATATTAGCATGAAAAAAAAAAAATAGTAATGCCAATCAAAAACAAAAAAATAATATGGCTGCAAGATACTCTTTAGGTGAAAATGTTAGTATTGGAATATATGGTCTTGCACAAATCTACATTTTACAAATATCAGTATTTGAAAAAAATAAAAAATATAAAAATGAAAATGGAATGTGTATCCTTAATTGATTGCACTGAACTGTATACACACACATACACACACAATATTTATAATATATATATATGATTTAGAACATGTGTATGTATTGCATTTTACATATTTACCAGATAATTATAAAAATTGTAAAACAGTAATATTTTAAATAGGTAGTAGAGAACTAAGAAATTAAGTGTTGAAAACTCGTAATACTTTGCTAGTATTGGCACAAATCGTTTTATTGTATTATTATTTTAATTTTATTTTAATTTCAACATCAAATCCGAGATCTTAATGTATCAATGTACCCCAGAATTGTATGAATATTGTTAAAAACGATGGGACTCCATCGATTACAGTCTTATAGTGGAAGTTTTTTTTTTCTTTTTAAAGCTATTCGGACGTTTGAAAAATGACCTGTCTATCTGAATACTATCCGAGGTCCAATTTTCAATTGAATCAATTGAAATAGCTATTACGGAACATTTGCAAGCAGACATCACTATACAACTAATAGCTCTCTTATCCCAAAAAGTGCCTTAAATAAATCTTTCCAATTAAATATTATTTTGTACAACAAAAACAATATGCTAAAAGGGCATTTTGAATATATATTCAATAAATTATATTTTTAAAACTTAAATGTTGTTTAGGAAATGATGTTTTAAAACCAAAGAAACAGTGATTTACCAAGGCATGCTTGGAAAATAAAACGCTAGGGGTAACTTTAAAAACTTCATGATATTATACTAATATAAAAGCGATGATCAATTGATTGACAATTTTAATATCTGAATATGATAATAATATTTAATTATACTTAAATAAAAAAAAAAGAACGCTTAACCTTATAATTTCAAAACGGCTTCGTTTAATTTTTCACATAATATATCATTTTGTGAAATACGTATTATTATGTATTTTCATTAAGTTTTTTTTTCTTTTATACGCGGTGCAAACTCATTTTAGTTTCATTTGGTACTAATATGTTATATCATCCTAACTTGATGTAGTCTACGATAAAACTTCAATGCGTGTGTTACCTGACACCGACACAGCATGCTTGAAATGAAACGGTAATCGCGTTCTCGGTACAATTTTGCTGTCGCAACTTAGTTTAAGGGCGAGTAGTTGTAATATTCTCTGTTGGCCGTACACTATAATATCTAGAGAAAAAAATATATAATATCTGGCGTATATTATGCATATGCCATTTTTATGCATTTTTATGAAATTTTATATTTGTATCAAATTTTATATCAACCAAAATGATTTTTACTATATTCGGTACGATAACAGAGTCCGTATTGAATATTATATACCTGGTAACATACCGGGGCTGCACTCGTCGTGTATCTATTTTCAAAACCGACACGTAGTGTGTCGTTCCCACGACGTTTTCTTCGATACCTACCTACCTTAACTTTCCTTCGTGTCATAAATTTATCTCCATACACTGTCTCGCGCAAACCTTTTAGACGTTTAGAGCGTTAATGGCGTAGCGATTTACCGCAGCGAGGCTAACATTGTAATTTATAACGAAAGTGCCTTCATAACATATATTATTATAACTTTTCCAGGTTTAAAATGCCACCACTGGACGGTTTATTTATTCAAGATAATCCACGTTAAATAATTGTTCTTTAGATACATCTCACACACATGCGTATAACTATATTACCACACGTGCATTATATTATGATATGTACATGACGGTGCAGTGTGCTCAGCTTTTACGAGTTTCGTAGATGTAATTAAATATAAGGATCCGGTAATAATCGTTTATATTAAAATGGACGGGTACAAATTGTTTTCAAACAAAATAAAACGCAAAATATGTGTGAGTCGGTGTGTGTTTCGTGTGCGGTTCAGTGGTTCCAAAATAATATTTAAAAGTGCAGCCGTGTTGAGATAATTGAAAATGGACGAATCATAAGTACTATATCGCTGTATAATATACTATATTATGCGGTTTTGTGAAATGTTCATTGGACACATTTATTTAGAACAAAATTATTTAATCGTGAAGGTGAAAACACTATGGGAACGGCATCATTTGAACGTCTTTCTATCATTTACATCTATGACAAGCGTGAATATTTAAAATATGGGTTGAAAAAAAAAATTGATTCTAGTTTGCTTAATCCTTGATCGCAGTAATATAAAGGCTAAACCTATTTTGAAATAATTTGTACTTGGCATTTTTTTTTCCCCTCTGCACTTTTATATAATAATTATAATTAATTACAAAATAACTCTCAAATAAATACAACTCCATTAAGATAGGATTATCCTGCGCGTATTTCAAACATTGTACACTTTGTTAATTATTCGCAATCAGTGTAATAAAAAGAATAGAAAAATTAATTGAATCAATTTTGATACTTCGTATAACAACAAAGTGCCTCCAACCAGTGGTTTCACAACTCACTTCACACAAACAATGTAATATATCACATACGCTTATTGTAATGTTATAATTACATACAATTTGTGTATTTTCTTAATAAATGTTAAAAAAAAAAAATGTATAACCGGGGTATAATATTTAATTGACTATATTCGATACTGCTGTTTTAGTATGAGTTATTTATTTATCTTTGAGAGAAAGTGTTCAATATTTTAATAATAATATTTTAAACGTCTATTATAAATGATTGAATATTAAACGATAAAGTCGGAAAACCAATAGTTACTTAAAAATTATTTCAATCTCTTACAATATTGTACACGATTTACTGGAAATGCTAAACATATAAGTCTTTACGTATGTTATACGTATATTATTGCATTCTATGTGCTTGTTATAGTATATCATGAGGTCACGTTTCACTCTCACTATCTCTCTTTCACTTTCTCTAATTTCAAACTCAAAGGCGCATCGGACTGTTGAATACTGCAGTAGACAAGTGGACAAACTTTTTAAATAATATGCTATTGCTGGGAACGAATTAAATCGATTTTGAACTAAACGAGTAAAATATAAAGTTTTATGTTGAGAGCATCATTGTACGAGTATGCGGATCACGATTTGATATTATCAGCGCACACAATGTATTGAGAAAAGTTTCCTATAGACTCGGGCCCAACTACAACACGAGCATATTATTGCTACTAGTAAATGCGAATATATTTTTAATATAATACGTGTTCTTCGTGGAAAATGCCATGAATAAAAAATCCTTTAAGTTAAAATCAATTACTTTTGTGTGTTTTTTTTCTTGTACAACACCACACTAGTTGTCAAATTTAAATAATAATTCGATTTCATTTAAAACGTGTCTTAACGTGAAATACATATTTTTAAAATACTAAAAAATGAATGAATTAATTATTGAATATGTTAATTTATATCTGTAATATTTGTACTTAAGAATACGATTTACTTGGAGACAGAAATATGTTATTGATTCAACAAAAAAAAAAATTGAATATTTTCATCGTTGTGACGTTGTCTAGTTTCAATCCTAATAGAACATCACTCAGCAACTGAAAAAATATTTATATTAATCCAAAGTTCTTCATTTTTATTCATCTATACTCCTGTTTTTATTTTTATCAAAGATTTTAGCTAGTTCCAGATTTATCATAATGATTTCATAATTTTTGCTACTATCGAACATAATAATATATTCAAACCCTTTGTTTCCTTTTTTTTTTTAAAAAAAAATGCTAATTTTTTTAATTTATGAATTATAAAATAAGTGATTGTTTTTTATTTATTTATTTATTTATTTTGATAGGCCCCACATTACAACTTCTTTATTGTAACATTTATACGTTGTAAATTAAAAAAATTAAATAAATTTATAAACCGTATAATAAGGTAAATCGAAATACAAAGAACTTGTACAGTAAGTAGAAAGATCTTCCTGTTTTTAAGACGTTCTGGCTTTGAACTACTGTTAGATGGTAATGAATTATTACTTTTCACACAAAACTTATGTTTGTAAGTACTAATAATATTTTTTTATGCTCAGGTACTTCTAAATGAAAACAAAGTTTTGTTAAAAACGAATTCGTTTCCTTGATTAATAACCAAGTAATGAGTAGGAATAACTAGATTAAAATTAGTCATATGGCTTTTGTGAATTAAAAACTTAAAATATGTAAATTAAATTTCTTTCGAAATGTTCTTTGGTCAATTGTTAACGGATCACCCTTTACTATTATATTTCATCGAGTACCGTTTCTATTGTTGTGTGACAATATATAATATCAATAATAATGTTTCGTAATGTTGTAGGTATAGTCATTATACTTACATGCAATTTCAATTAACTATTCCATTAAAGGATCAATTCCACCGTGATATGTTTATTAATATAAGACTTAAGTAATTTATTCACTGAAATGTTTTCTTTTAACGTAGACGGATACTTATATATATATATATATATATATATATATATATACATGAATATAAATACCATTTGCGTACATTTAAGATTTGTTTTTTATTATCCACGAAACGGTTAAATTAAATTTTAATCCTTGATTCCTTATTATAAAAACATAAACATTTTATTATAAAAAAATAATATTGTCAGGGTTAATCGTGCGTGTATATGTCACCACATGATGTAAATTAAGTAATAACGTAAATGCCTAGCTAATATAATTAATGCCTAACATTAGTGGACAATATCGCTCATGCCTATGCATTAATAGAAAATTTAGGCAATACAGTAAAAATAGAATATTTGTTAACATAATATATACAATCATGAATAGGAATAAAATAGCCTTGATGTCTAATTCTGTTGGTTATATTTTATAAAATCAATGCTAATACTAATTGAAAATATTTATACTTTTGTTCAGCGGAATATTTAATATGCGTTTAAATTATTTAAAATAATAGGTACTGTTATAAGATAAATTAATATAATATAAAATAAATAAATTGAATATATTTTTTTTTTCAATAATTTGATGTTCTATGACACTTTTCATAGTATAAAACATTACTTTTTTATAATCGTACACTTTTGCATCCTGTTTTACAATCAATACATCTATTATGGCCTTGTGATTTTACAATTTCATAGTCTCTAAGGTGTATTTATTTTTCACCGGCTGTAGTGATTATTCTTTCATAATTTAATACATTATTTTTGACAGAACCAATTGTGATCTAGTTTCCTTATATCTTAGCATCACACTCTTTGTAGTAATTTTAATTTTGTAATAAAATCAACATAATACTACAGAGCAAAAAAGTACGTTATAGTAGTACTGTTTAAATAAATCGATTTTAAAACGTAGATTAGTTTCTAATTCAACAAATATTTTTATTAATACTGCTAAAAATTACCGTAATAATTATCATTACCTAGAAACTAATTCTGTGTGTATCATTGCCTGAAAACGAATATTTACATCATTTCTTTGTCATTATTGTTATTGACTAGTCATTAATGTTGATTATTCCTTGATCTACGCATTGGCTATAACAAATACATCTGTAAATGAAAAAGATATATATAATTATTTATTGTAACGTAATTCATTAACTATGTGTATCCTAGGAAATTAAAACAAGTATAACATTATTGACTTCACATCTCCTCCCAGGATTTGTTTTCAGTAGAACATAGTTTTTGAGTCCCAAATCTATCTAGAACAAATAAGTCAATGTCGTACTATTTATGTTTATTTTTTCTTATGATTGTGACGATTTCTTCGTCTCGTTTTACTTTCAACCTTCCAAACGCTTCTTCGCACTTTGACCCGATTACTTGTTCATCACAGAATTATAGTGGTTATAACTATTCATGTCAACGCAGTTGATTAATCGAACTCAGACAAAACGTTTGTTTATTGATGACGAAGCTCCGGAGAGTAAATTTCTATCTCTCTCTCTCTCTTTCTCTCTCTCTCTGTGAGTGAAAGATACTATGCACATCCATATATATATGAGATGTGAAAAAAATAATCATTTGTTTGGAAACTTTGCTGAGCTGCTACGGTTGCGCCACCGCCACCGTCAATGCACACAAAACCCCACAATAGGTCTCGTGATTGACGACCCAGTTTTCTGAGGTGGTCCGTCACAGGTTTTGACCGTTTCATTTATCAAACCGTCGGATGTAGTAGTCTGGTTGTGCGCATCCAATCTTACCGGAAGCCGACATATTGGCGGGTTTTCAAAAAATAAAAATAAAAACGTTTCACTGTACGAGAATTTATTAGAAAACCTATTAAAATAAAGCTTTTACTAAACGAGCTAACACTGTTGTATCCCAATTTATCAGTATGTTTTTCTAAATATATTTCAATACTAGCGCTATATACCTTGCTATCCAACTGCGAAAAACCTATCAAAGATTTTATAATGTCATCGATGACGAGTGAATAATTGATTTACTTTCATCAATTGAATAAAGTAAATACATTTTGTCCTTTTTATGAAAAAAATCTATCAAAAAGTTTTCCTTGTTAAGCTTTTAAACTCCATTTGCTTAGTTTATAGACGATGAATGATATAAATGTTCCCGGTTTTTTTTTTTAAAAAAATACTACAACTGATTGAAAATTTTCAAAATTATAAGTAAAAAAGTGTGCCGAAATATCTTGGTTGGATAGCACAACGAGACTCAACGTGATTATTCATCAATGATAATCCAGATATTTCCAATAAGTAATATATTTTGGTAAATTTCCATAATTTGCTTTGATCTACCTATTATTGTTTTGTTTTTACACCTGGTATCATATATATCTTGTACAATCAATAAAATCATAATATAATATGATTTTTTTTTTTTTTTAGGAGGAAACCAAAAAAAATTGTATCAAATTTTCTGACTATATGATATGTGAAAATAATAAAAAATTCCTTAAAATTTCAAAACAAAAGCAAAATTAAATTTTTATTTTTAATTCTTTTAAAATAAAAGAATTTTGTGCTTGAAAAGCACTGTATTAGGAGATTCAGAAGAAAAAAAAGCTAGTTGCATTGAAATTCGTTTCCTAGTGATGAGGAATTGAGAGTATATTTTTATATTATTAATATGACCGACCTAGCTTGAAAAAAATAAACTCAATTAAGTTGTATGTTGATTTAGATTTTGCAAATTAGTTTACGGTTTTTATGTACGAAAATGTATGAGTTATGGTTATCATAACAATTCACCGAAATATTTTAGCCGGTCCATAGTTCTGTTCACGGAAAAATAGTAGAGGGGAGGATAATAAGATCAACCTCCCTTAATATTGTCTTAATCAGTTAATCTCCATTTTACCTAAACTGAAGTAGGTTCAGATTTTTTTTCGAATGATAATAATTTATTAATAATTTTAAAATTATTATTACTTACGACATATTGTCACAATTTGGGTCTAATTTTTCTTTTTTGTTCTTTCATTTATTACTTCAGAGATAATTTCAGAACAACTTTTAGTATCTGTACTTCCAGTCATAAACAATTTACCATGTTACATGATCTAACGTTTTGTGGTTTGGCTGGATACCAAATTTAAATATTACATTACTCGACTGTTTTTATGTTTGTTTCATTTATAAGAGTTTGGAATTATTGTAAATGATAAACGAGACCTAAGAGCTTGTTTCCTATCCCATATTTTATATTATTTTTTGCTGATACATTTTCTCTTAGGTTCATTAATGTTAGTTTATCTTGATATTCAGAAGGAACATTTTGATAGAACAATTTCTTATATGAAAGTTGATCGTAGACATTTATTCAATAAATTTAAAAAACATTAGTACACCATTAATGTATCCAACTATCAATTTGATAGTTTATAAAATGAATCGCGTGTATGATATTTTCAAAATGATTGACTTATATATTATAGTTAAGTTACAGGGAAGTCGTTATTAGCCGATATAGAGTTGAAGGTTAAAGAAATATATTATTTGTATCTGATGATGAATCAGCATTTGAAGCCTTTATATTAATTCAATGGCTATAATAATTAAACAGTTATCAAACAGAGTATATTGAAGTGTTGTTTTGTAATAATATTATGTAAATTGTTTTATATTGCTTGAGTTAGAACTGAAATTGTTTATGTAAAATGTACTAATTAACAATCTTTCTCAACAAAAGTTTTGTCCAATACGATTGAAAACATAAAGTTATTAGTGGTTGAGATTTATGTACAGTTTTAAGTAATAAGTACAAAACATTTGAATCGTTAAGAATTTGCCTCATGTTTAAACTGTGCACGTTGATTATCCGAATACTTAGCAATCGAAAAAGGAACCTAATTGTTTAAATCAAAGCGTCTATAATAAAGTAAATAAATGAAACAAGTAAACTTATGTTTGAACGTATTGTAGCAAAAAGTTCATATTAATAACGTTTGTAGATTATCGATACGGTCAAAATTGCGCGAAGGTTCATCAATTATAAATAGTGCATATATTCTCTAAAAAAATTGTCTTTTAAGACTAAGACTTTACGTGTATATACACAACTATGTATAAAGTTTTATTTAGAAATTATAATTTTAAAAGATAAAACAACATTTAAAAGTACTACACACGAGGTAAGTAAGTTTTAGTTATGTGTACAGTAATAATTACATTAATTTACCTATTGTAAAAAAAAATCACGTCATCTCAACATTCACGTATTTGACGACTTACGTACCAACTACAGTGTATTCATCTGTATAGTCAAAGCTCTACTGTTTAAAATATTAAATTGCAATATCTATATGATATATAAAAATATACGTACACGTGAATCATTTGAATATTTAAATATTTCAAAAAATATAATATTAACGAAATTTTATCAAAGTAAATTCAAGAATATATAATAATAAATTATTAAACAAAGTTCTTATTTAAAAATTATACTAATTAACCCTAAAAAAAACTATTTTAATCGGTATACTTATTGTTTTGTTTTCACAGATAATGAGTTGTTTACTTTTTGTTATAAAATATGGCATGTGATAAAAGTTTGTTTTAAGGCGAACATTATGTTGAAATAAACTACTCAAGGGATATTCATTAAGATTATATGGTGGTAGTTAAAACTGATTAATAAAACTACAGTGAGATTATAATGCATTCGTATGTTCACACGCCTTAACGGTAAAGTGTAAAGATTACGAATTTGTGTTCGCCCAAGGTTTATTGTCAAATTTACGTTAGTTCCTACCATTCTCAACTTATGTTCTGGTTCATTGACAAGTTAGCTAAAGTTAGTTTGAGGATTTAATTATGTTTATAAACGGCATGTCGCGACTGCGGTAGAATTATTTTCCACACAATTCTACTATCTCTTTTCAATCGCGGTTATTTCGGATTTCTGTCGAAAACTAAAACAAAACGAACGGCCAACTTTTATCTGCCAATCCGATGTAAACAATGTAAAACTTACTAATTTACAAATTTAACTTACTAATTACATGGCATTCCAAGAGTTGAACTGAATTGAATATCTATTAATAATTGTACCCCGCACAGAAAGTTAAATAATTGTCACCTGTTTGATAAGAATAGTTGGGATTGAAATGCGGTTTTTGTTTTGATATTAATTTATGATTTGATAGATTCGTGAAAACATTTTTTCTTAGAATTGTTCGCTTCTACATTCTAATAATGTAATTTATAGAAAACAAGTTAGGCAATAAAATAAGATTTATTTAAACTTTAAAAATAGTTTTAAGCTTTAAAGTTAATGGCATTTTTTGGTTTTATTTTTTTATCTTGTGTTTGGTATATCAATTTATGTGTTCGTTATATTATATTCATATTGTTGTATATTTCGTTAGTTTATGGTTGTATTAATTTGAGAAAAAACTTACAGTCGCGGATGCGCTATCTAAATGTCTTTCATATACACATCGATTGCAAGCAACATTATTTATCAACATGTTTTCCCACTTAAATGAATTAGTTTTTCATTTAGATTTAAGATACATACACACGAGTATATAGAATAGAACTAAACATTTGAAATACACAACAGTTACTAATTAATAAGTAACAGATACTTGATAATACTGCAATGTTACTACGGATGCACATCATATAACTCTGTTTGTTAAAAATAAAAATAAAAATATTACATCATATTATAGTGATTGTTGAATAATTATTTCTGGGAAACAAAAAATATGGCGCGCGAAACTTTTTGAACTATTTCGCACAGCATTTATGAGATCTTAATCATTTAACGGGTCTTGGGTATATTATATTATAAAGCATGCCGAGAGTAAGACATTCGCTGAGATCAGCGTACCCATATATATATATACCTGAAAAGTAATTTAATTATGATGCGATCTCACCAGTCGCGTATACGGGGATGATATACGTCATGAAATATTTCGACCAGTTAAGATGGTTGATGTTTAATAGAGATACCTCCCTGATGTCGAATGACACGATATTCCCAAGAGATTTAAAAATAATTACAGTTCCCGCCGGTCACGTTGGTAAAGTTACTGTACATAGGTTTGTTTTAATTAAAACCTTTACCCAAGTACTTTATATGATAGGAGAGCTAGAGTATATATACGTTAGGTCTAAACACGATGAAACCACATTGTTTTTGAGTGAGTTTCAATTTCTAAACACTTCCTACATGTATGAACAACAAAACAATGGAACGTAGGTAGGTAATTGGAGATAAAAAACCAGCTCATGCGCATTATTGTTAAAATGTAACAACAATATTAGTTTCACACGATACCTATATTCGTACTTCTCAAATGCAAATACCAATTGAAAGTTGCATATTATTTCTTGTGCACTAGGACTGAAAAAGTAATACTTACGATAAGCTAATGTTGATATCACCAATCCATTTATTATAGTGTTGTACCAAAAAAGTGCTTGTAGTACGATAGTTTTATTTAGAACAGAATACAACAAAACTTAATGAATAGTACTAAGAAATAGTAATACTGTTTACTTATTGCATTTTGTTGATTTCACTATATTTGATAATTTAGCAAAAATACCTAGTTACAACTTATTTTGCTTAAATTTATTCTAATTCAAAAATTACACGTGTTCTATTTGTGCAGTATATTGACAATAATAATATGATCAGTAGGTATCCATTATAATTCTAATAATATTCGAAAAATATATCATCACTCGTGATCATTGTTAGTTATTTTTTAAATTTATCGGAAGAAAATACTCTCCTTAGTTCATTTGATCGTAAATGATTTTTTAAAAAAATAACACTTACTTATATGCTCATTTTTGACATAAAGTACATAAATATATCTATTTTTACGACATAAATTCAAATTATAAATAATTACACAGTGACACGTAAATCACAAGTCAATCAATTCTGATAAAAATCCCGTATGAAAATCTGTTTAAAGATAAAACAAGAGAATATTGCCTCGAAAAGTTCAGATAAAATCTTTATAAGTTATAATTATATTATATAGGCTATCACCACACTTATCCCAAGATGTTTTATCAATCAGACCGAGGACAATCAAAACACTTAAAACACAATTACATGCATGATGCATATATAAAAACCCAAACACGAGGATATTTATTGTAGAACATAGTAATACATAAGCAGTATATTATCCTTGTACATAATGTACGTACACAATATAAAATGGACGAATTATAATTATTTGCAATTTAATATTAGGAGCGATTTCCCTTAGTAATGATGATTTTGAATGATTTTCTCTGTCGTTTATAATATTGGACTAGTACGTTTTTTCGTTTAGCTGAGAATGTTCCTTTTTAATACGTACTATATCTTCAGCTCTTGATTCCACTTGAGTTTGATATATTTTTTAATTCTCCAATAATTGTGTAAATCCAACGATTCTCAAATAATATTTTGAGAGAACAATATCAATCCGTTGTTGGTCAGGAGTTGAACTACTCTTAATTGTGAAAATATTTTCATTTCTATATAAACCGTTTGATGATAGACAACAACTTACTGTATATGGATTATCTATAGAGGAATTACCAAATAAAATTGTATATGTGACTCTTTACGCAAAATAAAGGCTCATATGTTTTCTAACCATGATTATAGTAACATGCCTTATGTCCATTAACCATGCGTACGTTTAGAAAATTTTTAAATTAAATTTTATAATTAGTACAATAAAATTAATATAAAAATATTTTTAATAATGGTATGAAATATATATAAACATGTTGGGGAAAATTAATATTGAGTAAAACAATATTGTCGATCAAAATTAATTTCGAAAAAAAGTAATGTCGGGCAAATTGAGTGGGATAATCGATGTATCAGTCCCAAATAAAACAGTGGTGTTCGTTGTCATCACACAGCCTAGTCCAATATTTTTATAGTTTATCCGAGTTTTTACTCGAAACAATATATTTATTTTACTTCCAAGAGTAATCGAAAATAATAGCATGACATAATAATAATATTATCTTAAATGTTATTTTAAAAACCAATATTTGCATCATAATAAGTTGACCATTGTGAAGTGGTTTTATTTTTTCCATTTACGTTATTTGTTCGACTTATTCGATTCGCATTTATACTATATCATGTCGTTTGAAATTAATAAATAATAATATTGTTCTCAAACAGTTGTTAGCCGTATTGGATAGTCGGTAAAACGAGGTGTTTACGTATACGCGGACGGTAAAACGTCTCCGGACACATAAATAATGCATTGAAGCAGTAAAATAATTGAAATGAAATTAATTACTTGAACCTATATCATTAGAATATAATCAATAACATAAACGCTAAACAAGACACAAATCATTGTTACACTGGTGATTTACTAGCTTAAAGTAGCGTTTCGATGAACGCACAGGAATAATATTCTCGAACGTTTGAATGGTCGTCGCCGTTTCGTGTGAACACACTATACAATATAGCCTATGTAAGCGCGTTCACTGTACTAGCCATACTATACATAACCTACTCACACTCGGATTCACATAATTGCATTATCTATTCAACAAATTCCACATAATCGTAATATTAATCTCACAATTTCACCAGTCGTGCGATCTTAAGTACAAATAATTAGAATTATTACTGTGTATACGCACTTGTGGTAGTTGCTTTAGTTACAATTTTTGAGTACCTACCTATAGTGTTTGTATTATATTACAAGTTTAATTTCTGTCATGAAACAATCTGAAAATTACTGATTAATCGATCTTATACCGTGTTCATAGATATGCCAATGTCAATCAAACGTAACAATTACATTTTTGACAAGAAGTTGATCCATCGGTCATTAAATCCTCGATCCTCATCGTTTTAGTTTAATTTTATCAATAAGTGCTACTATTGTGGTAATTTAATTTCTAAAAACTTATATTATGCTAAATATCTTATTAAAATCTATGGAGGTTCTCCAAAATACGTGATTTTATATTTTTATATTTTAATAGAAAACAATAATTATGTCATATGACAACAAATAAATATATAAATAATAGGAAAATTAGAATAGTTATGTAATTGAAATTTCCTTTAAAAGCCTTCATGTATATTATAGTCTATCAGGAAATATAAAGGAGGCCACGTTTATACAGAGTTCATTGCCACGATGTCTTACTGAACATTATATAATGACCATGAGTAAACCGAAATTATTATTTATGACATCAATATTGATCATAAAGCAGCATCCTCGACTATCAAGACCTGAACATTATTATAATATTCGTTACTATACCCCAAGATATATCAATTTTCACATTTGTATAAGGATGATGGTATTTTGGACCAAATCCGAATTTAATTCATCAAGCAATTTGCACGTGTCATCTTTGTTTTGATGGTAAAATATAATCTAGGGATACTTAATTGCATCAGGTAGAGAAATTATTTCTAGCCAATGATATAGTGTACGTATGCCGGCCAGGATATAAACATGGTTAGGCTTAGGAACAACAATAATAATAATAATTGCTACATAATGTTAATTGAGAATGTTGTATGCCGGTAGTAATTATCTATATGTCTACTAGGGTATCTCTGTGTTTTTATTATTTGTATAATTATAATTCCAGAATAGTGTATTGTATGTAGTGAGTGTTCAATATAAGCTCATATGCTCCACGTTATTGTGTAATTTTATAATTTTTATAATTTTATTGTCACAGTTTTATAGTTCATCATATTATATTTTTATTATTATTATGCCAAATAGGCAATTGTTTGTATATTATACAGTCCACTTATAATCAACTAAATGATTTCATTAAAATAAATCGAACAATAACAATAATAATAATTATTATTATAATAGTAAAGAAATAATTGTTTGAAGTAATCGTTTTACCATATGCAACAATTATTGTTGACAGTGCATATGACTATCAAAATTCACTGATAACAATTTATTTTATCAACACATTAACACCCATGGTACAATTTACTGCTAAACTAAGAAAAGTATTTGGACATGAAACTTTTCAGTATCTATTAGAACAACAACTTAATCATTTTGAATATCGTTAAAATACAATAAAAATTATCGCTAAAACTACAAGCTATTATATCAATAATAAACGATAATTGGTTACAAATATTAATGATATCATTAGTGAAACACCGGAAAATATCTTTCAGTTTATAAACTTCAAACTAAGATTTCAAATTGACTCATAATATTTAAATTTGAAGATGTAAACTGTGGTTTATTGTGTTTTATATTTATGGCGTAAAAATATTTTCTTGAACAATATGTTCTAGCAATAAGATTGCCTAAAGCTATATAGATGGATACCACAAAATTATACCAAGTACCGAACCAATTTAAGAGAAAAGCAATATATTTTGGATAAAAGCCAATCGAAGAGTATTAGCAGACGAGAATTTTTTGATAACCCGCGCGACTAAAGAACGTAAATTATACATGGAAATCCATAGAATCTGTCTTTAAACATTTTCAAAAGATATCACGTGTTCATTTACGAATATTCAACTTACAGATTTGAATTAATATGAAATATTTATCCAAAACGATTTGAATACATAAAGTGAGTGTGTTTAGTATAAAATGTAAATACAGCAATATTTTATACACGTTTTCTAGACAATTCTGATCGTGACACACTGTAAACATTTTTTTTTGTTATCAAACAATTAATTTTAGTAAATATTTTGGAAATACTTTTAAAAATATTGATTTCATTATCAAAACTATTTTTATAACTATAAAAATATAATGTTATATAATGTTTATATTATAATCGTTATTAAAAGCATTGCTTCAATGGTGCGTAAGAATATAATTGTTTTCGTGTAAACTGTAGAGCCTTATCATTTTATGGTAGACGAGACACTACGTATCATTTACATAAATTGCGGTTGGTGAACCATTTAAAAGGTAGTAATATTAAATATTTCAGAAGTGTATGATGAATGTCAGTCAGATAATATAAATTAAAATAACTTGATGCAAAATTAAGGAATACTATAAATATAACTAAACGAATATTATATTGATGATCGTACCCGGAACTTCGTCAAGGATGATTGATTTAAAAAAAAAATATATATTGAACGCAACTCACATATTATAATATACTTATAAGATCTTATTTTTTTATGTAACCGAATTAATTATTATTATAATAATATTACAATTCTATATCAGTAGGTGTTTAATCAATTTATGTATCATACAACTATTATATTTTCTATTGTTGCATTTGGTTCAGAATATTAAATATTTTTTTTTTATATATTACATTCATCGTTTTACGATAAAAAAATAAAATAAGTCGGTTAATATATTATTTGCAAATAAAACTAAAATTGAAATTTGATGTTTTGTATCGGGGTAGAAATGTACTAGAAAATTAATACTCACTATGGTCGTAACCATATAGCGCAATCGTGTTTTTCACTTGGTGAACATATTTTCGTGAACTAAGGCTATAATATCGTATCAGGTGTTTTTGAGTTCGAGTAGTAATCACAATTTGCATTCGTTTACCAAAATGTTAAAAAATTCATAATTTCATTTATACACATTCGCCACTTTTTGTGAAGCTATATCGTATTTTCATTAATTATTAGATACAACATTTGTTTATTGGACTAAGACTTTGATAAAATATTTAATGCTAGTTATTAAAATATGATTCTTTAATGAGATGATGAAATTGATTATACAGCTGTATGGATGTAGATAAAAGTTGAACATTATCACATTCCATTGCCGTAACAGCAATGTATGTACCAACCTAAAATATGGTGCATACTTTATGTAGGTATTATAGTTATAGAATATAGGTACTGCCACACCAATTTAGTTTAGCCTAATAACTGTAATATTTTATACTGTCACATTGACTGTGACTTCGACAACAAATATTGAAATGCACAATTATTTCGGTATTATGACTAAGTTATGTGAATAATGAAAACGATAATGTTATTATAAAGTGATTTATTTCTTTGTGAACTTTAAGAAAAATATCCTCCATGTTAGTGTAGTGTCAATTAGGTATATTTCTAAACATATAAAATCTAGGTTTCCGGTCTACCTATAATGTGAAATGAATAACGTTTGTATTGTAAACTAACACGAAAAAAAGAAAACAGCTATATTTCTTATAATATGACAAAACTCACGAAATGTCTGTTAGTTTTGTAAACAGTGCTACTGCGTTATGCGAATACGATGGATAAATTTTTTTTTTCAGCAAAACTAAAAGCAACGTTATTTTGAATTATTTATAAGTAAACATCCTCTATTTAAAAATAAACTTTTGAATCAAACAATTTAATTTAATCCGTCTAAATTTGAAGTTCTTGGCATCTACTATATAATGGGATAACCAATTCATTAGGAGTTTCAAAACCAAGTGAAGTTTTATGGATTAATGTTATTCAAATACATAAATTTCAATACCGTGTTCGAGTATTTTATGTCATTCTACCTCGTGTGTATAATGTGTACAGTTCTTGTGTGCATTAACTCCGTACAGTATACATACTACCATCTGTACATTTTGTTTATGTTTTATCACTATGGCATGTTAAAGAGACATAATGCATGCGTTTATTTTTCACTACCATACGTGCAATACGTGTAACTCCTTTTTTTTTTTTTTCATCAAAACACTCCAGTAAAACTATTTAAAGAATACACGTAATAGAAAAACAAAAAAATGCCTAGTATGATTTATTTCTATTACAAACACGATTTATACGAATAAAAAAAAAAAAAAAAAATTAAAACAATATTGCATTGTTATATTATATGTTTTTTGAAAATTATGTATTATTGACTTGTTTGATTTATACAAACAATTATTCTATATGGGATCCAGGCGGGAATCCTGCTCTCAGCTCAGACGTTGGCGGCTCAGGGAACTCAGGCGCGTCGGGCACGACTCAGACGTGCATTAACGGAAGCTGCAAATTCAGACACAGTTCCAATCATCAAAACGGTACAGAATTCTAATAAAAAAAAAAAAAAAAAAAAATTAAGAAAAACACACATACTATGGTGGTAATAATACATACATAAACACACCGCACACGTTATCACGTCCGTTATTATTATATTAACTTAAAATTATTACTATCACCAATGTCAATCTATTATTATTTGACACAGTCATTTTTTTTTTTTAAGTAGCACAATTTTGTATCCACCCTCGGCTTTTCGGGCATTAATCAGTAATATTTTTATAATTTCAATGCACGAGCTTTGAATGCAGCACTATGCATCCTCCGCCCCCGTAGTAGAGACTTTTCATATTGGCATTTTTTTTCGAGTGAAACAGATAAACGACGCTTCAACGAACATGAGCCATGGCCTGCTATTTTTATTGGTCCCTGGTTATATTCTCCCTTACTTTTATGTTTGCAATAACGTTAAAATTGAGACTATAATACGTATTTTGTTACGGTGAAAAATCAAAAAAAGAAAGAAAAAAAAATAACAAGCACATGATAAATTGCCCGCTATTACGACCTTTTGTCTTCCGACAAAATACTGAAGAACCAAAACATTCATATTTTTTTTACGAATCTTTTTGTTTGACAAACATCCCGTGCTTTCGATTGTACTGTTATTACATTGGCTCAGGTAGGTCTAAGGTACGTTAAATTGAACATGATTATACGAATATGTACATCAAGTATTTATATATGGTTATAGTTTCCATTTAAAACTTAGATAAATCTGCTTTTATCATAAATATTGTTTATTCCTTATCGATAGACGTAGGTTGAGATGGTTATTTGCCTACTCTGGATTTGTGTACATAATATTACGAAAAACAATGTGAACTACAAACAAGAACTCTGTTTTTAAAAATAAAAAGTAGGTACCATTACGGTATTTGTAAAATCCATGTTTGTTCAGCTCAAGTAAATTTTGTTTATATAGTATATGCTTTTTAGTTTCCAATATTTTAAAATAAATATACCTATTTGTTTTCAAGGACTGTCTATTATTTCATTATATATTTATATAAAATATAAATTTGTATTAAATATCTTATGTACATATCTAATACTACATTAATAAAGGATTTGAACTTTTTTTTTTTTTTTTAAGAGCAAACATTAAAGGAGCAATTACAAGAGAATGTGAATTTTTAAATTAAATTGAAATTGTTTACTGTCATACTAATAACTATATAGTCCTATACATCATGTACGTAATACCTGAAATATTAATACAAAATATCACTACTTTATATTGACATTTTATTTTTTCATTTGACATGATAATATATATTATAACATATCCAAAAATAATAATATGTAATATTATATTGGTTATTATTTTTAAAATGCAATGGAAATAATTTAAAAACAATTCGCATACATGAAATGTTTTTTTTTATTTTTTATTACTTTATTGTCAGTTTTATAATTTATACCATTATCATTTCAATATTCTTAATTAACATTTAAATATAAAAGAATATGGGAATATAATTGTTTTTTAATTTTTATTTTTCTATTAAGTTCTTATTAGTTTTGTGAGAAGTTTGGTATAGTTTTCAAAGTTTAACTCTAAGTTAAGTCTTAAGTTCAAAATCAATTACGAAATTATAATAATTATGAGTTAGGGGAGTTAAATTTTTTCTGCCGATTATTGTTTTAGAACCACGTTATACATATTATTATGTAGATAAATTATTTGTTCAAAAAATTGTCAATTGGTTAGAAAAATGAATATTATATTTTATCGGAAAAATTTGTACCCAGTAGCTGAATATTTTTTTGAGTACATTTCTTCCATAATATTTAATTATTTCAATAGCTAATAAATAATAAATATGTATTAAAATATATATATATATATACATATTTTGTAGTATAATGTTATTGACGATGGTAAAATATAATCCATGACCATCATCCATCACCGACTTACGGACCCTTGTCGTTATAGTTTCATGAATATTTTATGCAGTCGGAAAAAATATGCCATACCAAATGCGTATTTTCTACACATATAATACTTCTAAACATTTTTTAATAAATGAAAATAATAACACATGATTTTCAAACCTTATTGAGTAGATAAAAAAAAGAATAGAATAGAAAACCTAAAAATAATTAAATTTATTTTTGAACAAATACAGTAAAATCCGCTTATAACGATCTCCAAGGAACCTATAAAATTATATCGTTATATCCAAAAAATTTTGTTTTTATTCGGAACACAAAAAAAAAAAAAAAATGAATTGTTTGAAAAATTAATTTTTTAAGCAAATATAAAATATGTAAGTAAGTATATTTAATATAAGTATGTATATGTTGATGTAATATTAATTTGAAATATATCAATAATAGTATTTTGGATATAACTGAAAAAATACGATTTCTTAACATAATTATCAATATTTTTTAATGTTTCTGTTTAACGAAAAAAAGGATGTAGCTACTTGATAAATTGAAAATACTTTTCCGATGGCACCTTATATACAATGTCTATCGATATAACTATATCTTAATATCCCATCAAAGTTACTGCACATGAGATATAAAACCAACCAAATATATGACTGGAAATTGTTTTATCCGGAATATTGTTATATTCGGCATCGTAATAAGCGGATTCGACTGCAGTTTAAAAATATGACTTCAATATTAATGATATAATATCATAAGAAATACGCCTCAACTCAAAACAATTTGTTATTTTATTATTCAAAGAAATCTTCAACCTATTTTAAAGAGGTAAACTAAAACATTTTTTTTTTATGTAAGTACTTATATTTTTGAGTTTTTAACAAATTAAATTAATTAAAAATATGTACTCAAAATCATTTATGAAAAAGAGCAGAAAATTAAACTTAAAAAAATTTATTTTACTTTGAATGTACTAATATTATTCACTTATAGACTTATGCATCTTCCTTAGTAAATCTGAATATTAAACATTGCATTATGTATTATTTGTTCTACCGAAAAAATTTCACTTATTATTGGAATAACAAAATTACAACAGAAGGATGTACAATCATCATCTCGTCAATAAAATTATTAACCATGTATTTATTATATACAATACTGCTACTATATTACATAAACAAATAAATTTTGTGTAGGAAATTTTTTTCTGTTGAAAATATATATACAACATATAAAGATACACGTTTGGGATGAAAACAATTCTAAATTAAGAGGATTTAAAATCCTCTTAATTTACAAGCCATTACCTTCTGTATGTGTCTACCATACGCATAACATAGGGATTTAGACGTTTTCTGTATTCAACTGATCGATCAATTAATGTGATAAGAATTTTGAAAACTGATTTGAATATGTTGCAGTCTTTTTTAGATCTATTTTATCATATATTTTGAATTTTGTACTTAAGTATTCAAAAATTAACTTTTGCTGATTTTTATATTTCCAATTTGTTTAATTTTATTTTGTGAAATTTCAGGGTACGAAATCCAAATAGTGGGAAAATCAATCTAAAGTAGAATATATAACAAATTTAAATCAGTTTTCAAAATTCATATGGCATAAATTGATCGATCGGTACGTTGGATATAAGAACCATCTAAATTACTACATTGCATGTGTGATAGACAGAGACAGAAAGTCATGGCATAAGAGATAAGATTCCCTTCAATTTTCTGACAAAATTTACTTTCAATTATAATTGTATTTACTATAAAACATATTTCTTAACATTATTAAGGACCAAATTAAAAAAAAAAAAACTGCTTAATTTTCTATTTTCCGTTATCTTAAAAATACATAGGAAATTTTTTTTTTTTTTAAAACAAAAAGGGCTTTCTATATTTTAGATTTTAGATTCAAGATAGTCCAATGCAGGAACATTTTCGGCCTCACAGTGCAGCAGAAAAAGCAGAGGGTATGATCAATACTATGTCCCTCGTCTTTCTGTCGTATTATTGTCCCTGAACAAAATCACAAGAATAAACGTCTGTAGATAACTATAGATTATTAATTTATATTTTCTTATCTTTTTAGCGTCAAATTTTTATTCCATTTTTAATTCTTAATTAAGTTTTATTATTTAGAATGTATATTTCAATTTCAAATGATAAATTAAAGAAAATTGATGGTACGTTTACGATTAACGAAAATGAATAAATTTATTTATTAACGCGATTCGTATTCAAATCAGTGGTAATAAAAAAATATATATATAATTGATACTTTCTGTTCGTATTTATTGTATGATTACGAATAAAAAAAAGAATTGTAATTAATGACTTTAAAGAATATTTCCATAAAAAAACCATCCATACACATAATACTAATAATAATAATAAAAATAATAAATAAACATAATATAAGTTGGTCTATAATTTTATTTATTGGTATAGTGTTACCCAAATAGGAAAAACACATTTTAAGTATAAATTTTTGGTGACAAAAATTATAAAATATTTATAATTTAGGTAACTAATAATAAATAATATAAAAAATAAATAAAATATATTAAATAATCTCACAAATTATTGGTCTAAGTTAGTTTGGCTTTAATTTACCACAAATATGACGTTATGAAAATTCATTTTTTTTTTTATTTTGCTGCTATTAAAATAAATACTATGATTATTTGATATTTTTAGTAAATGAATATGGTGCATAATATATATATATATATATATATATAGCTGATAATGTATGCATTATATTTTACATAAGAAGCGCGACAAGCAATGTTTTTATTTTAAGGTACTTAAAATAATTTTTATTTTGATATTTTTTTATAATTTACTAGTTGATTTACAATTATAAATAAAATAAAATAATATTTTATACGCTTATAATCATCTTTAATAAGAATAATCTTACAAAATATGTTTGATTTATAAATTAATTACTTTTATTTAGAGAATATATAATATAAATGTTTATTATACATCTTGCAGTTTATTACTATAATCTATAAAGTTTAAATGAATAAAGTATTTTTGTGAATTGATTAATTTACGTTCTAAAATTAGATGACTTATATGCAGGACTAATAATTTGAAAACAAACAGTTTACGTCTAGTCAGTATGTTTATATGTTATACCATGTTATCATTTCTACATTAATTTATACTATATACCTTATCGGAAATTGGTCAGCCACAGCTAACCCACTGTATTAGATTAATCGAACGGTATTTTAGTACCGTCATATTGCTGTTATACGTTATACTATTAAGGAATTGTGTGCATTATGCTTATTGCGGATGTAACAACTTCCTCGGGTATTTGCCTGAATCGTAATATTCACCATACAATGCAAATTGTTCGGATGTCTGTTAACCTATGAAATATAATTTTCGAGACCAATACATTTTTAAATTGTTTACCGAAACATAAAAATTGAATTAATATTTAAATATTTTCATTTTTTTTATCCCTGTTTGTCCTGTAAAAACAGCATTCAATTGTTTTCATATTTATAAAGATAACACAATGTGTATCTTTACTCGATAATCGCACAAAATACTTTTAAAAAAAATACACATTTATTATTTTATTATAGTAGTTTTTTGAGTTCTTTATATACATTACAAAATATTATATATATATATATATATATATATATATATATATATATTATTTTGATTCCATGATATGAAAGTAGCCAAAATTAAAAGTTAACATATAGTTATGTAATTATGTTATATAATTATGTATTATAAATTAATATGAACTAAGTGAAGAAACAGATTTAATTTTTGATTTCTATATATGTGAACTTATGAAAAAATATTCTATTACATAGTTCAAAATTGAAAACAAAAATAACATTTGAACCACAAGGATGTAAGGATATTCCTCTTTTTCATTGAAAATATTACTAGTGTAGTTCTTATTGTGCGTATCACGTATGTACGTACGTAATTACGTTCTTAAAATAAAAAATTACTTTATACGTACCTAATATACATACGTCAATACACCATACACAATCATTAAGCCACACAAACTACTATTCTCTTCTGCGAAAATTTGCATTATTTCATAAAGAAACGAGACAACACTAGTAAATATATTCAGGACATGAATTGTACACCAGATTTTAGGACTATTCTATAGGGATGTTGTCATGATTATATAGTTAAAATATTGTGGAGGCCGTATAGTAATAACACTATAGCAAATTGGCTTTATATTGGGTGGATAAAATATCGATTTGATGGAAAATGTGGTGTTTTAATACTATTGTCATTCTCGGATTTATAAGCGAGCGCTTGTGTGCGTGTTAATGTTATGTTTTTATACATTTATATTTTTTCAACGACAATATTATGGTAATGAACCGGAGGCTCTATGTACCTACCTCCATATTAGAAATGACGAGCAGTAAAGTCATTCTGCATCCTCGAGAGATTTGAGTGGGAAAAGAAGTTGGGGATGGCATTGTAACGATCAGTTGTTCTTCTTATTCACTGCCAACCAGATCTCGAGTTGTGATATTAAATCATAATAAAATCTTAAGTATTTTACGACAGTCTATTAAACGCTCTTTTCCCCTCCCCAAAAGAAGTTGTCCATTTTTTACATCTACAGAAATCGTTACTTTCCCCGTCTTTTTATATTCATCTACTGTCACGTCTCCTATAGCAATCATCCCGCCTGGTATGGTATTGTAGTGCCTCTTCAATCGGTTAGAAAAAACAAAGAGAAACTAAAATAATCAATACACCTCTTATTCTATCCACAAGTTGCTTTTCATGAACATAATATTATTATGTGTTTCATTTACTTCGACGACTGACCAAACTTAGAAAAACTTATTTACTATAGAACCATCTAAAATTTAATCATTCCTGACCAAACCTCACTTTTCCGAAAAAGAAAAAAAGGAATTCAAAATCATTTATACTTCCTGTCGTATTTTTAACAGTAATTCTATCGCTATCCATTGTTTGACATTATTTTATTAGATTAGAGATTATATCTTGTGTTATAACTATTATAAGTTTATAGGATGTTAATATTTATAAGAAATAATGTTTATAAACAAATAATTTTACAATAAGCTTCAATAAAAATCCAATCGATTTTGTATAATTATGTACCATTATTTTAACTTTTGAAGTTAATACAAATTAATTATATTGAAAATATTTTATGCATTATATTATGATGTATAATATAATATTATTATTTGGCTTACAATATTCTGTTATAGCATGTTAAAACATATTTATTTTATGTATAGTTGTGTATTCAAACAATAGTCTTATGTAAATAGTTGAAAAGAAAATATAAAAGTTTTATTTACAATGCTAATATTCTTGACAAAAATAAAGTTTAGTAAAAATTTATAAATCAGTTGAAATACAACTTCAATGTGTAATTATTTTTAAATAGAAATGTTACACTTAATTTTTATCACGTATTATATATTTCATAATAAATTACATGGTATGATGTTTGTAAAAACTGCCTATTATAAATTAGTTTTCCATCAAACGAAAGAAATATTCAGATTTGGATAGTTTTACTATTAAGGCTTATCTAGTTAAGTATTAACTAGGTTTATATTATAAGCACATACAAAACATTTTAGATTGGTTTCTTATGGAGAACAAATTTTATGAAACCATGTTATATTTTTATGTTATATTTAACAAATTAATGGAATATAAAAAAAAAAAATATATTGTAATTTTTTTCAATACAAAACAAACCATCAATAAAATAAAATTATAAAATAGATCTCAGAGATGAGAAATAGTTAGATTTTACAATAATGAAGAGTTCTTATGATTTTGTAAATAAAATGAGAATAACTAATCGGATGCATATAGAAGACAAACTATTTAATGGACATCCTATTCAACAAGTTCTGATGACGAAATACACTGGAGATCCGAACCAAAGGACAAATTTGCAATACACCAAAGTAGTGAAATTGCCTATTCAATAAGCCGTGTTAGTTTTCAATGAAGTGTAAAATATCAATTCTAATGATAAATTAAATTAAATTGAATGGTATCATTCAATAGAATAGACATTTGTTCAGGTTTCACAACTTTTTAAAGTAGGATTAACAGTAAAAATTATTAAATTATAAATATATAATTGTATATAATAATAAAAATAAAAGCTTATTAAATTGGCATATAATAATAATAATAATAATAATAATCCTATTCTATCCAGTATTTTTTATTGTTTTGTTTTGACCACTAACTATTCCATAATTATAACTTGAACGGAAATTTTAAGGTTATCATCTTCTATTTTGTGTTCAAATATAAAATTGTGTGATTAAAAATATAATAAACAAATTAATTTATTTTAAAAATAATAAATAAGACTTACAGAATAGTATTTTATTATATATTGAACTTATGTTACTATTATTTAGAAATATATGGTTATAAAATATTTAAAAGTGAAGTTATGTCTGTTTGTTTATCCTTTATACATTAAAAATTACTTCGACCGATTGTTATGTGATATTTTTTAATCATACATATTTTTAGTCCGTTAAAATTAATGAAATATTCCAAGTTATTCCTTACATTTACAACAGAATTAAAAAAAAAAATGTAGTACAAAGCATCACATAGAACAGTCTTTGCTGTGGAATAAATATTTAAAATAAAATGAATTATTTTCTTTATGTTAAGCTAGGGAACTATAGTCAACGGCATTATTATGCAAAATTATAATAAACGAATGTTATTTTGTAAATGTGATTAAAAACTTATTTTTTAATTATTTATTTATATTATATTGGAATAAACATGTCTACAATTTTTCCCGTGTTCTCCTATTTAATTAAAAAAAGTTTCATAACATTGAGTCGAAGGGTTTTGGAATACATAAAAGACTAACACACATACTTTTGTTTTATATACAGAACAGTATGTAGAATGTTTTATAGTATTTTACTCAAACTTAAAATTTCTTACTTGGTTTTTTATCTTCAAAACAATATTCATTAACAAAAATTAAAAAAATTAATTTAACAAATTTATGTAATACAAATAATACAATAATAATTATAATTAGGGTTAAGAACTTAATTGAAGCGCTTTCAAATGCAATCGTTTCGTCTGAAAGAGAATCGAAGAGCACCAAAATCATCCTAGCCAATCATATATATAGAAACAAACGAGTATCATTGAAAATAATTAGTTAAGTGTGGATTTACGAAATTTCACACCCTCCTGTGATTGTACAATTTACATATTCTCCTCCCACCCTCTTTTGTTTTGCTCAATCGTTTCCACAACCTTTCATCCAATTCAATACCGACTGGTACGGTATGTAACGGTATATTGAGCTAATATGAAGACTCATTTGGTACGCTTACACGGGTATACGAATAAATAAATAAATATATATACACACACACACACACACACTCACACACACACACACACACACACACACACACACACACACACACACACACACACACACACACACACACACACACACACAGACACACAC
>JAIPRK010000588.1:135881-159984 GCA_025469195.1 Chaitophorus viminalis | reverse complement strand
TTCGAGTATTGAGCCCGATGTTCAAAAACTAGTAACTGAAATGCAACATCAACCATCGCATTAAAACTTATTAATTAAGTAAATAAAAATTAAGTTTTAAGAATATTAAGAATAAGATAATAATAATAATAATTAATAATAAAATAATTTATATTACATTTTTTTTTTTTTAAATTTAAGTGTTTAATGATGTTCAAGTGTAATAATTATAAATGTATACATTTTGTTATGTCTACTTCTATAATTTGTAGTATAAAATAGTTATTATAATTTTGGTTATGATAACTTGATATGTTTTGTAAAAAAAAAAGGTAATTGAAAAAAAAATTGGTAGGGGGTCCGCGATCTCTAAAAATCTTTCATCGGGGTCCGTGTTCTACAAAAGGTTAAGAACCGCTGGTTTAAACTATAAACCTATACAATATCGATTACTGGTGCACACGTTTTATCATGATTTTATTATAATATTATATTATTTATCTATAAAAAATATCTACAACTAATATTTTATCGTATTGTATTTTATCAAAAAAATTTATTCACTCCAAGATATGGATATAATGTATAAAATAAACCTTTTACAAATAATATATTTACTTTTAATCCAATATAGGCATATGGGTAATGTTCATATTGCTAGATTATCGTACTTTACCCTAAATATATGTATACGTACCAACATTGTAGTTCGCAAGTCAAACTTGTGGAAAAATTGAGTGATG
Source organism: Chaitophorus viminalis (assembly GCA_025469195.1). NCBI lineage: Eukaryota > Metazoa > Arthropoda > Insecta > Hemiptera > Aphididae > Chaitophorus > Chaitophorus viminalis. Next base: position 159,262 of record JAIPRK010000588.1, on the reverse strand, counting down.
AATATATGTATTTCTAAAACATTAGTCACGTCTTTTCTCTCGACATCGCGCAGAACGTCAATGAACCATTCGAAATGTTTGTGCGACGGGCATATCCACATGAAGTACACCTTTAAAACGATGTCAAGAAAGATGGCACAAAGTTAGTTATATCGTTTCACTTGAACTTGTCTAGGTCTAGCAGTTGGAAACATATATACAGCATACAAGCGCGCACAGTGTATACGTACTTTTTTACACGACACGCCTGAATAACGGTTTGTCGACGTGCCGAACACCAAATCGTTCAGAATGGAAGCGTAAGGAGTGACTCCTATACCTCCTCCGACCATAACAGCCACTTCGAACTTGTACCAGTCTTGATTACCACCACCAAACGGTCCTTCGAGACGTATCTAAAAATTAACGATCGTTATTATAGCGTGATGTTCGCAAAATTATCTGGTGGCAGCGACGTTGGAGGTGTCAAACCTAACACTATGTCACATTATACCTTTGGTTGATGGAACTCCGGGTTAATGTTGCTCGGATCGAAGAAATTTCTCAACTTCCACGTCCACTGTCCTTGTGCTTTGATGTGGCACGATAAGAAATTTTCGTGGGGTGCCGAGGTCAGCGTGAACGAATGGTATTCCGTAGATTTCAGTGCGGTACAGTTCAAACGGATCCACTGCCCGGAAAGGTATTTGAAATTCGGCGGACGGTAGAATTTCACTTTGAGCACGTCGGACGGCAGCAGTTCGGTTTCTAGTATATCTAAGGCCATGTACTTGGTTCTCAGACTAACCACCTTGTCCAAAATGAATATGATTCCCGGGCCAATGAAGAATTTCCAGAATTTCGGTGGTCCAGTTATTCTAGCTAGCCCGTGCAACAACATCAATACGTACATAGCTACGTATAAACAATGAGTGGACCAGAAGTATGTGTAGGCCTTTTTCCGTATGATCGGATGTGCGAACGTAAATATGATGATCATAATCACGAACAATAACACGCCGGTGATTCCTAGAGTGGAACAATAAAGTTTTTGAAATGTATATAGTCAAGTGTTTAACATAATATAATATTCATTTTATATCATTGGACGCAATATAGGAAATGTCCGATAATATGTATATATTATGGTAAACGGCACACAATGAACATCCGCATCGTCGAGGACTATGTATTATAATATAGGAATATTATACGTACCCGTGATGGTTTTAAAGAGCCAAAACGAAATTCCCGGCTTGTAGTCCGACGGGAAGTGTATTTCGGACGTTAAACAATGGAGGTTTTCCAACGGTTGCGTGGACACGTGGTAGAAATTGACTATGTGGCCGACGGTGTGTATGATGGAAAAGAAAAACGCCGTGCACGCGACTACTTTGTGAAACGGTATGTGAGAATCCAACGGTATGTATTGTTGTATAGAGAAATCTTTTAGTTTCGTTAGCAGATTTCTAGACATGGTGAGCAACAGCAGACAGTATCCGAACGACAGAGAGGCGGCGGATCCTCGAGTCACCGCTATACCCACTCCCATTATGTGTCGCAGATCGGTGTGCTCGGTCAAAAATGAATAATCTACGGGTTAAAAAGTTTTTACAGGTTCAAAATTGAAACAAAAGAGAATAATCAAATTGAAAAAAAAAAAAAATGCAATGCAGCGCTTACATATGAACTGGTTGACAAACAGCGCAATGGTGATGACGTAGAACACGAACAGAAAGAAAATGTTTTGTCTGTTCTCCTCCAGATAAGTGACAATGCAATCTATACGACTTTTGATTTTGCCCTTATCGTCGTGAAGCGATTGATCGACGTGGAAACTGGTCATTCTGTAGCGTAATTCAATATTCGAGTGTAAAACGCACGTTGTATTATTTATACCATATTATATAATAGCTGTTCCTATTATTCGCTTAACTAATTTATTTTAGATTAGACTCACCTCGCTACGTTCGTCGACGTGTCTAAGAAATTTTGTTTCGCACCCTTACAATCCAGTCCGATGGCGACAAAATCACCTTTGTACTCTTTCATCATGAGCTTGAAGTCTGCGTACGTCATAAAGTCTTTATTCGACAATCCAACGTTCTACACGACGATTGAGTAAAATTTATTATTATTAATATGTGAATAAATAATTATTATAGGAAGTATTAGTATAGTACCTGGAACATTCCGTCGATTAATTCAGTGACGTGAGCGTCAGACAAACTTGTTGTCCGAGCAATTTCGACTAGAGATCTCAACATTTCGGAAAATTCTCCTTTATCTATGACTCCGTTACGATCATTATCACACATATCAAAAATTATTCGAAGTTTGTCTTCCGTTTTACCACGAGAGAATAATACGACCGTATCCAAAAATTCCTAATTTTTTTCAAAACATATATATTATTCACAAAAATAATTATTAAACGTTTAAATTCGGTCGATGTGATTTATGATTTTAATCGGTCATGATGTAATTAACAAATGTAAATTTTGGCTTTTATTTTTAAAATAAAATTGTTCAAACGGATACAAATTGTTACTTTTGACAATATCGATTTATAATGGAGCTAAAATTAAATTTTTAAATATCGAACTCTTCAATATTTACTAGAAAATTGCAAATGATTCTATGAAAATATTTTATTTATTAAAAATGTAATGAAATAAATTTGAAATTTTCTATAGAACAGTATAAATGATTTATATATACATATATATATTTTTTTTTTGAGAAAAATTATTTAAAACTTTAAAGTCAGCTGATATAGAATATATTAATTTTTAAAAAAATATACTGAAAAATTTAAAGTAATATTTTATATAGCAATAATAGGTGTTGTATAATGATATTGTCTCAATCGGCTAGATTCTCATCGAATACCAACGTGACCGACATGGGTATTGTTATTGATGTTATTATACACATTAATAAATATTTTATGCTAAAACGCGTGCGAACCTGGAACGATATCCTGCCGTCACTGTCCTTGTCCACGATATTGAACATCATCCTGACAAACACTGCATCGGGTTTCATGCCCAGAGCAGACGCGAACTCGGCTTTCGACAGAGATGTTCTCATCACCACCTATATGTACATAATATACAACAACGCGCATTAACACCAATGTTATTGACGAGACGTGTGAACGGTCCTCGTATTTTAGTCGAAGCCGCGAACACCACATCAATCGGTTTTTAATCTGTTTGTATTAATATTATATAATATATTATTAATGTTTACCTCTCCGTCCTCGTCACCTCTCCTCCGTTCACCCGGACGTAGTCCGAACGTGAGCGCGTATGCCTCTCTGAAGAAATGTTCCAACCTCTTCTGTCTCCTTTCCCGCGTCTCGGCCTGGGCCAACAGGAAGTCCCTGGGCGCTTGCAACGTGACCAAATGTTTCTTGTGCAAGTTCAAAAACGATTCCATTTTGTTGATGAATTTTCGCCTTTCGCCGACCGAGTCGAATTCGAGCACCAGATCGTGGTCCTTCGGTACTCTGATCAAGACCAGCGGACGTTTCTTTTTGCTGCCATCTACCTGTATATACACATATATATGAGTATTGTGTACGTTAATATAATTCAGATTAAAATAATTATATTAATTATTACACCATGATATATATATTATGCTCGTGAACGGTAAAACCTTTAGAATATAACTTTGAGTACAATAATTTTTTTTAAATGGTCCGAAGGTTTGAAAACCATTCGTCCTGTAATTGTCGCACGACAAAACTACATGCAATTAGATCTAGACTCTAGACTAAAATCTTATATAATAATAAAAACTATTATTGAGTATTATTAGATAATGTGAATTTAAATTAGGCATGCAGAAAATGTATTTTTTAAAATTAGTAAAAATATTGTTTGAAACAAAATATTACAACGGAATAATAATATGTCCAACGTAAAAATATGTATCTAGAAGTTAGAACCTAATGTATTCGACATCATTAACGTCGATATTATATCACAGTTAAAGATTTCGAACAGTATAAAAGTATACACACCTAAAATGGCACACTTTAACTAATTATTTGAATTTTACGTTAATGTTGTTCAAAATATAAAAATAAGTAACATTGTCGACACCATTTTTTCGACATAATATTATGAGGATATTCCAGGGTTTAATTTATTTATTAGTTAAATATATTATACCTGTGACTCTTCGACGGTTATCGTGTCGCAATTGACGAATTTCACTGATCTTAGTTTCTCGCCCTTCCGGTCCACCGTGTGCATTTCCGCTTGAGGTCCGAATCTCACCTTAACTAAACGTCTGTGGTTCGCGTGCAGCCATTCTCTTACGGACATTTTTTCTACCATAATACCGTTCGATTTGTTTCCCGATTTTAATTCCTCTTGTTTCATCCTCAAATGCCTCTTGCGTTTGTTCTGGAGTTTGACAACACCATAACCGGCTCCGGCACATATGAGCGGAACGACTCCCAAAAATATACATACATAAATGTACACCAGTTCGTTACCCTGTAATTAATAATCGTTTATTTAAAAAATTGCAATCCCCATGTTGCGCAATAACATTTTTGGTCTAGACTAAAAAAAGAAAAAAAAACAGTTTCGTTTAAAATTCATTGATCGAACTGATCATGTTATAATTATATACACCAATACGTTATATACTATATTAATTGATTTATATCAATTAAAGATAATGTTACTAAATGGGTGTGTGCATACGGAAAGTATTCATACAAGTCGTGCCGAGACTAGTGTTTCGTAATAAAATAAAGTATGCATACTATATAATTATATGTACATTTATATGGGTTCAAACCTACCTATACGTTTTACATTCGCTTTATACGTTATATTTTACAGTAGAACATTATACTATTCGTATGGGTCTGCATCCGTTTGGTTTAATCATTAGATCGGATGGATTAACGACAGAAAAAAAATCGCAATAAAATATGGACGTAATAAATAATAAGCACAATAAATTTTAAATTAATGATTTCAATAACACGATAAAAGTTACCTCGAAATAATCGAATCCTTTTAGATATGAACAGGGTTCTAACATTTCTGGTTTTATTTGTTGTGGCTGAGGGCACGGGTCTGTTCCGTTGAAGAAGAAAACGTTTCGTTGTATACTGTCCGGTTTCACATGGGTACAGTTCACTATTATATCCCACAAGCTGACGCGTTTGATCCATTTGAGGTCTTCATTCGTGAACATACTGAAAACACAATAGCAATAGTAACAATAATAGCATTCGTCAAACGTCATTGGTTTTGTCAGCGTTAGGCACAGCTGTACTATATATAGGTACACACTCACTCGTTTTTATCATTTTCAAACCAGAACCTATCGGCTTCTCTGATTCTGATGAACTGGTCCAGTATGATAGCGGAGAACAATTCCCCGGGACCGTCTTTGGACTCCAACATACCGCCAATGTACAGATCGATGTTATCGACGGAGCCGTACGCTTTTTCTAATTTTTCCAACAACTCCGCGTTTTCTCTGAACAGCTTCGGATTGATGTCTTTAAACTCTTTGACACGGGGAAGATTGAAATACGTTCTGATCTGAAAAACGTCATCATATAATCGGTTTTAAATTTTAATCAGTTTTAACACGGAAGTCAACGGCGTTTTCGTCAAGACCGAATATAATTATGTACCGTATTGTAATCCGCCAGTCCGTTGTCCCGTCCTCTCATGATGTTCAGAGCGCCGAGATCTCTACGTGAAAACTCGTTAGGTCCGAACAGACTGTCACGGACGTCCGAACAAAGAACGGCATCTTCGCGTTCAGCCAACTGCGAGGCCATGCCTAGCAAAAACTCTTTCACGCTGTTGTCGTCAAAAATTACCTTCTGCACAAGAGTAAACAAACGCGTACACCGCTGTTATTATCATTAAACATTGTAAAGGTACTATACCTAGTTGTACACAAAAAACTATTTTTCAATGGCAATTATTTTATATTATTAGGTTTCGGATTTAAAGACAATAAAATCAATAAAAAAAGCATTTAAAATGTGACAAAATAGTTTTTTAAGCGCTATTTGTCTAGTATGTTTGTTTTTATACTCAGATATATTCGGAATCTATAGAACTTCATGAGTTTCGTACAAATGAATAAATTTCATTATTTTATCCTCAGACCATCTCTTTTTTTCTGCCATTATAATATGTACAAATACGAAAAATAAATACTACCTATTATGAAAAATAAATATGAATTATGTTTAGTTATTTTAATCGTTTTTATGAAAAATAAATGTGTTGAATGAACAAACGTATTCAGTGGGTAACGATAACTAGTTAATATGAAAATAAAAATTTTCTCGCTACGTTCGAGAATTTTAATACATGTTCATGCTGGTACGGATCGAATAACTTGTATAAGTTTGTCAAACGTACGTGAGGTGCATTAATGTTATCAAAGCCGTGCCACTAATCTGTAGATTACGGACGTGACTACTTTGATAAGTGTAAATCGGCCTTTATTCAAACTCATTATTATTACAAATTATTTACAATCATTATTGTAGAATAAAATTTAATTAATTCAGTTCTAAAAAGGGTTAGTTGATGCGTATTCGAAGTCACTAAATAGCTTAATTTTAAATTATAATTTTATACAACAATTTATTATCATTAAAGTTTTTCAGGTTTTTTTTAATAATGTCCCATGGAATTCAACTTATTTGATTAAATTAAAATACTCCAACGTCTAAAATGCAAAATCCGAATACAGATGTATTCGAAACCGGAAATAAAGATTTTATAAAGAAATGGATAATTCAAATTTACATACCATAATATCTTTATTAATTATTAGTCTTTATTTGATACCTATATAATATTTTTTTCGTCCAGATTTAAACTAGAAATATCATATTATAATATTGTCCGCAAAAGTTGTACGATAGGCAACTAAACATTCACCGCTACTAAAACACGTCATAACTATTATACATCATTAAATACGTGTTAAGGTACTATGATTTAATGCTTGGTCGCTCATCGACAATTTTTTGGCTCACTTATTATTCCGTCGCATGTGACCAGTTCATAATATAATATTTATTACTCTTCGAGAATTTACTAATTATGATTGAATATCCGGTTTTGTTACAACTCGAAATAATCATATGTGTATTATAAATGCTCCATTGATTTGCGGTATGATAATTTTATAATAATATATGAACCACGACGTATAATTTGAACTTAAAGTGGTGAGGAGAGGAGGCAAGAAAATGCAGTTCCTCTGACAGCGCTTAAAAAACGTCCGCCTCAACAGTTTTTGAAAAATGTTCACTGGAACGCTCAACTGTTTGATCAAAACAATCGTCCGCATTAAAAATTACAAATTTGTTATAAATGTATAATGAAATTTAAAAATTAGTTGTTTATTTTTCACAACTATATTATATGGGTTATATCGCTTCGTTAGTGATGGTTCCGACAAACAGTATTTTACGAACAATAATACTTATATGTATGTTAAAAAATTATTATATATTATACACTCATATGCATATGGATATTTATGTTGTATCACTGTACCAGTTATTGTGTGGATACAAATTATATTTTTTATTTATTTTTTATGTCAATTTAATCCCGGCGTATATTTTTTCATATTACGATGTAATCACATATCGAATAGGTACTTATAATAATATTATTTTACGTATGCACTCACGCTAGAGTCCCACCAATGTGCGCAAAGTCTCCAAGCCGGTCTCCCTCCGTTGGTTTTCTTGAAGTCACACGTCTCGTCCCTTCTGTATATGCCGGGCGGGATCAACGAGTGCCCGAACCGGAAAGCCGACGACTGAAACACGTGGCTGACACCGGGGTGCACGTCCAGCTTGTAGCCCGTGTACGGCGGCAGTTTTTTCCCAAGAAACGCGGGTATGTACTCGTAAGCTATGATTTTCTGCAGGACAAGAGGAACGAATTATAACCCACTGGTGTTCAAATAGGGTATGCTACATATTATATACGTCATATTCCTACTCTCAACATGGTTTTGAAAATTCACGGGTATACTACGCATACCTCAGGCAGATCACGAAGAAATATAAATATTAATATAACAATTGATTCAATTTGGACTATTTTTGTAATGGGTATTATTTTATTATTTTTGTGACGATCAGTTATATTAGTATTAAAATATTGTCGTTAATATTTACACATTGTACATTTATGTACATTATATATATATTTTAATATAGGACCAGGTGCATTACCTGCAGATTGGCCACCACAAGCCGTCTCGTTTTCTGAAATACTTCTTCGTCGGACCATTCCGGGTTTTCCGTTTGCACGCGACCAGCGATCAAGTTGTGCCATTTGAAGAACAACACGCCGAACGACAGCAGGGCTGGATTTTGGTTGATCCTGGGATCTCCGAGCACTGCGATACGGTAAAACGAAATTTATAATATAATATAAATACTCAGTGGCGGATCTCGGATTTATTGTTTTAGGAAAGGAAGGGGTCCAACATTTTTATTTTTACATTAGCAAATAATATATTTTATATAAAATACTTATATATAATTATAAATGTAGTATTTTATGACATATTATATTAATAATAATAATTAGAGTCAGGAAGTTTATGAAAATGCATATTTTTATTAGTTACACCAAAAACTGGCTAGATAAGCTAGGTATAAATTTGAAAACTACAACCTAACGAGTACAAAAATGAAATTTTATTTCGTATATTTTGATGATATTTAAAAATATACGAGCAATTTTAAATAAAATTATATTTTATTGCATAATTATGCTTATATTAATTTTTCAGTGTTTTTGTTAAAATAATGCATATTTAGTGCATATTTCACAGTACAATAATGAGTGTATACGCAACTCACTAAATTTTTTCAGAAACCTGAATCTTAAACTATTCCTCATATGCGTTTTACGTCATATCATGTACTAACACATCCGATAGGCCATTGGGAGGAGGCAGGCCCATCTATTCCCTCCTCAAAATTGAAAATGGGAGCACTTCGGGTGCTACGCCCCCTCAAATTTTATATTAGCCTCCCTAAATACGGTTTGCGTTTCATCTAATAATGTTGTATACATTTTACATTTTGGAAATTTGATGATTTATTAGTCCCCTAAAATTATATGGTTTCCGACCATGCATCTCTCTTGAATCCATCACGACGACGGCGCAATAACCGTGCGGTGCCACGAGAAGACTGCAGGGACACTCACGCGGCGCAGGTCCATGCACGGCCGTGTAGACCGAACAAAATGCTGACGTACGCAGTGCAACTGCACGTTGCAATAAGATGCACGCATATTGCACGCGTAAGTCACGCGGGTCGGTTAACGCGGACAATATAATATTATAATACTCACGGAAAAGTCTCTCCGGGCTCAACGTGCGCAACATGTTCGGAATGGGATTGTTGAACAGCGGCACTCGCATGGTGTTCTTCACCGGGAACCCGGTCGAGTCGCTTTTCAGCGTGCCATTTTCGAAGGACCTCATGGCGTTTATCCACGCCTCGCTGGTACTGTAAATGAAGCTGCCGTCGATCCAACTGGTGACGCGGTTTATCTGTAAACACGCACGCGTTCATCGGCTTATTATTGGTGTATTCTCTATACAATCCAGACCATTATAATATTGTTGTACAAGTCAACTACATAATATAGCGGTCGACTGCTGCAGCCTGTGCTATAATACCTGTTGCCTGGGCGTGTTTGGACTTTGACCGGTGTTCCGGTCGTAACCAGCTCTGTGGAACGGTATCGATTTACCGCCTTCGCACTCGTGGTCGTACATCTCGTCACACTTTTCGATTTCAATTGGATGCACTTCTATCGGACAACCGCTTTCGCTGCCCATTACGATTTCGGAGCTCACGACTTGACCTGTGCCGGATTAAAAACCACGTGTGCATTACATATATATTAATAATCAATTTTAATATCTATTACTCGGCGGCTGCGATTTTAATTTTTAATACGATATTTTATGTGTATTATAACTATCATAATATAAAAATTTAAACACCGCTTTATTTTTTGTTCACATTTTTAAAAATAATATTATAGGTCGCTGTATACTGCGGTCATCGTTTATTAATAATATCTTTCCTCCAACATCATAAAATCAATAAATAATTAATGTTAACTGTCAGTATATTTTTTCGAGATAGGGGCTCTCTTTATGATTTAAAAAGTTTAAATAGATATAAACATTTTCTATCCGTACCGAAGAATGCCAACATTGCTGTTCTGTTCTTCCTCGATGGCTGACCATCCGTACCGTTCATGAACAACGTGCTCAATATCCTCGGACTTGGCCTGTCTAGGCCGGACATCATGTACACCCCGTCTGAATAATTGGATGGCGTTTTCCTGGTCATGTGACTGTCTGCGAAAACAATGATAATGAGATTATAGTTTTTTTTTTCCATTGGAAATATTTTCGTACAAATGAATTATAATCATTAACGTACGTAAAAGGTAAACACTCTAGTTCTAGACTTGACCGAGGCCGTTCTATTCATAAATTCGACTATAGGTACGTGGCGGTGAAGGCGCGGCAAATCAGCAGGCCATTGTTTGCTCGAGTTGAATAATGTATAGTATATAGGTAACAGTTACGACAAAAGAATGCGCGCAAATGACAAGAGAGATCCAGTTCAAGTGCCCGTTTTAACCTTATGCCTTATTCGAGCATTGGGTTTATGTGCGATCGTGGTCTTAAATGTAATAATATAATTGCGTAATACTTTACATTCGGAAAGTATCGTAAACATTATGGAAAGTATTTTATCAATTAATAGCTCACTCTCGCATATACAGTGTGTAAAACGTATACCAACGACTCATTGACATACATATGTACATAATAATATGTATAAGTGTAATCAAAATGTTTAATAGTTCTGTTATTTTCACTGCACCCATTATATGTGCCACTACAGTCTAGTAGTGAGTTTATTATAATATTTACCGTTCACCGTACACGTCGTTTCGAGTGTGTTAATTTTAAACTTTTTTTGTTTCTTTATTCAGTACACAATATGTTGTGTATATACGTTTCGAGTTTATGTTTTGTTTTTTAAAAAGTATATGTCCACAAAAATAATGGTACAAGTAGGCATCTGAGTTAAATGTGCATAATAGAAAAAAAATACACCTCTGAATGAAATCATTTCAAGCCGCTTTACGACTGTGGAGGCCAAACTATCATCACGATCTTAACACTAATTTATAAACGAAATATAAAAAGTAACAAGAAAATAATAGCATCCATTTGTTATTTGGGTGCAAACAGTTGATCACGATTATTTTGTCCATTTTCTACATTACGGCGTGGCACAGTATACATATATAGTTACATCATTGCAGCAAGGCAATGCAATAATTCAATGGTATTTTTTTGCTCATATTTTATACGACACATAATGTTTATTTATACACATAATACAGCAGCGATGATATATATATATATGTGTGTGATTCACGTGCTGGAAAAAGAAAAAAATTATTTAGGGTAAAAGTGATCGCCTTGATAAAATTTTTTGGGTGCGTAATGCAAGAAGCCAATAGTCCTTGAATGCTTAGGTCGTATTTGTATATAAATACATATATATATATATATATATATATATGTATGTACTGCACGATAAATCAAATGCGTATAAAAGCAATTTATATATAATATATATATTATGTAATAATTAATTTATCATTGTTATTGATTAAACACAAATTATAATTTTTTATACCAAGAAGACGTGAGAGCATTGAGAATATATAGATATAAACAATGATGAAAAAAACAACGTTCGACATTGTGTAGGTGTGGACATCGAGTGAGTACGTCGTGCTCGACATTAAACAAAATTCGACCAATCTGCGACAAGGTTTCACGCAAACGACAGAAAAATAAAATAAAATAGCAAACAAGTTGTTGGTTGCAGTATATATTCGGATACAGATAATATTAGGTGATCTATATTACCAGGTAATATATATAACTGTATTATGCTTTTTGAATATTTCGAAATCACTATATATATACAAAAGAAAAAAAGAACAGTAAAAGAAAAAAAAAACAGTAAAAAAAAAAATGATGACAGACGTGCGAAAAATGTCTCATGCACGTGGCTGCAAACCTGTCGACCGCGAGGTCACCGCGTACCCATGCTAAATGTAATGTAGTGCAGTTTACCTACATAAAATTTACGAGGCCGATTTTCGTGCGACCACGACGACGTTAATGCCCCGTGGGCATCGGTCGAGATGAGAAACGAATTTTACGTTCGGGCGGTGACTTTGTTGTCCGTCCGCATAGTGCAGTGCTTGCGCAGTAACGCGAGCGTATCGTTATACGATTTAACATTATATATGTATAATAATTGTGACATTGGACCCAAAAGCTGCATGTGCGGTTCAGTGTAGGTATAATACAGAAGTTAACGCTGTGGCAGTGAACAAGTGTGCGAGCGAGTTGGCTATACAGTACGAATATTTGGTATTAAAAACCCCTCCGGGGAGTGAGGAGAGGGGATGGCCTGCGAAAGGTTTTTACGAATACGTGTGTATATAATGTGTATATGCTAATTATTACATATATATTTTATGTGTGTATGATCCATATAAACGCGCGCGTTGACGCGATCGCGAGCTGACGCTAACTTGTGTAACAATCAAACACACACACACACACACACACACACACACACACACACACTCACCGGTTGACCTCCGAGATCGAACGAAATTGGCCGTTATTTTAACAACGATGGAGTGCAAATTCGTTGACGTTGACTGTACGTATTATAATCATAAATATGTATTCTGACTCGTTTTCTGTATCTAAATGCTGCATTAATCCGGGGGCCGTGTGAGATTTTCGCAAAATGCGGATATGACGATATAGTATAAATAGTTAGTCGCACCTTTATTTAGTATATTACATATACATACGTGTGCGTGTGCAGGATCATGACTATTAAAATATAATATACCTACGTCACACCGTGCACAATCGATCGATATAATAATTTATCGTACCTTGCGAATGTTCTATTGCGTTTGTTTCGTCTTAAAACAGTTTTTTTTCTTATTATATATAGGTATTTAACGCACGAAGACTTAAACGTTGGCGCGATCAATTATAACTTATAATCATGTGTATAATTTAGCCAATAGCCGCATATAGGTAACATAATTATAATAAATAATAATAATATAAATCAAGTAAATTTATTATACGCAATCGTCTTTACCCTTCATGCAAGTAACGCAGCATTTATGGCCCGACGCACGCGGTGATTTATGTATCCCAATATCGAAATAAATAGGTTCCGTAAATCGTATAGATATAAAATATCATTATGCATAATACTGAAGTATTACAGTGTTAACGTGAAAATTGACGTATTTACTTGAATATTATGTATTGCGATTTTTAACGGTGATCGGGCGCTGCTGCAATGATATTATATTGACCGACGCCACGTCTAATAACGGTTTCGAAATCATATAAAATAGATTTCATTAATCTGCTATTTGGAATTTGCGTTAAAATGTTAAATTGAGGGATGAATTAGGATACCTCAACATCGTTGGATCACGACATCGAAAGTCACGGTATTTGACCTGCTTACACATTCATAGTTAATTCGTACGGTGGCTGCACTTTCATAAATAATTATATGCACTAAAGACGCGATGTGCGTTTAAATCTCCATGCCGATAGACAATACGTTTGAAATGAACTTCTTTTGTCTGGTACGAACAAATACTAATTGTTTTGATACGTTTCGATCGCTCAATAATATCTTTGTGTGTTTTCCATCTATTATATAATACGTTTTCTACCTCAGGCTTAAGAGCGGATCCAAAGGGGGAGAGCACTGGGGGCATTTGTCACCCCCGTAACGAACAAACGTATCTTATGGTTTTAAATGTATTATATAAATTCCATATATAATTCAACCAAATGGAATCAAAGACAAAAGTTTAAGAGGGATAAAGCGAAAAAAAAAGTAAAAGTTGTAATGCGCATGCACGCACAGCGAAAGGGTTAAACATTTAAAATCTATCACCTCTTGAAAACCCGATTTAAATTCAAAGTTATCCAGCTGGTTATTTAAGTAGTAGGTACCTATTAGCATGAATACACAACTCTTTATCGTTCTTCGGCCGTTATTCTCTACTCATTTGGACTGATTCGGCCGACATGCAGTGCTATATGTCGCCGTATAAAAAACGTAATTCGTTTTAATATATGCAGTGACATGTTTTAAGAACCAATTTTTATAATACTGTTTAAATAGTACTAATTTATATAAATTAATATAAATAATAACGGTCATATTACTATGCAAGGGATGAGGAAAAAGTATTGCAAGACATATTTAAAATTAAAAACAAGACATTATTATAAGCCTAAGGAAAAATTTAAAGTTATATTTTATTTCATGTAGGATCTAGATATGCAAAATTTTTTTAAGAATAACTGAAGTCACCAAGGAATTTTGCATACATTTCATATATAAAGAAATCAGTATTACGTAATGTGTTATAATAAAATGAGTGAAATATTCAACCGAAGTTCCCTATCTTTATCATGAAATTTCGTTTGTAGACATACCCTGTCTACATATTCACACACACACACACACACACACACACACACATTATACATTTTTATACTCATTTATGTTTAATTTACGTATAAATTGTATACTTATAATACATGTATTAGTTCGCACATCATATGGAACCATTAGGAGGTCGTGCTTATTACTGTATTAGCCGACAAACAAAAATTGCCGCGTGCAGTTTCCAGCATCGCGTGTCGTCTGTGTTCACATAGCCGCCCAGTACAGTACGAACATGATATCAACAAGTAGTACCTTATGCGGGCAATGGTTTTCAAACTTTTTTTATTTGCGGGGCTCTTATATGCTAAACAAAATACACAGAGCTCCAAAACCCAGGAATACCGATTTCAAACCATCACAACCCATAAAAAGAGCGAAACTGCTAAGACGGATAAAACTCCACGGTCGGACACGAGATAAAGAGATGGATGAATCCTAATAATATTATTGTATTTGTCTTTTAAACTTGAAATAAATATACCATTATTGTGTTTTCGAAACAAATGACTTTTAGTGAAAGAAGTCACGCGGATCAGTTTGTATTTATAATGAATATGGTTTATACAGTAGTAGAACCATATATCTGTTAATAAGATGCATTCATTTAATTTTAATCGATGATTTAAAATTATTATATAAATAGCACAGATTCCATTAAAATATTCAGAAAATGATGAAATGTCTAAAAAATACTAATATAAGTACTGTCGTTACAATAGCCAAGTAACAAATAATATTGCAGTCTAATGGAATGGTGCATGATAAAAAATTATTAGGTGAAGTCGAGTTCGGAATCCGTTTTTTGCAATTTTTTAATTAGGATTTTCTTAATTATTCGGAAAAGTGTAGAGACATTTTTAAAAAATGACCGGGGGAAGGGGGACAGTATCCTACCAGTAAAGTATACCAGATTTAAAACCAATACATCGTTTCAGAATCTAAAATAACTTAATATTAATATAATATATCATATTTAGTAATATTTATTATTTTCAATGTGTCATAAGTGTAGTTACTAGTTACAATGATAAAGTTTTTTTTTTTTTTCATTCACCAATACTTGAACGTTTGAAATAAAATGAATGCGTGTGTCTGCTTGCATAAAATACTACTGGATACAATTATATGAATGTATAATAATATATTTAACTGCAAATATAATGATAAATTTTAGATTTAATTTAGCATAATACGTGTCCGCAGCGAATAGTTTGAGAACCGCTGTTATCGACACGGGAAACTCGCACCGTCTGTGTTTTGTTTGATTGCCGATCACGACGTGATCCGCAGAGGAAAAGCCTAAAGACATCTACGTCACGCCCATAGCACGCGATTGTTACCAGCTCACGTGGTAGATATTGCCTATATGGAATGGTTGCGATTTGTATGTATATACTTTATGGCTGGTACCGTAGAATAATATGGCTACGTTCAATCGTTGTATACATATAAATATACTTCTAAAAGAAAACAACTGGTTCGTTCAAAACGGAATGCGTAACACGTATTATGTAGGTATATGTTGTGTTGTGTTCGGACAATACAGATTCGATTATAATATATTATGTTATTCACACTGAATGTCGGACGACGCACGACATTTACCGTTTTTAATTTGCTCGGGTCTGACGAAAAAAAAAACTTGTTCAAAATAATCGTTCATTGTTTTTTACCTACACGCGGTAGATTATGCGGTTACCGCGAATATTATGATATGTGAAACCAAAGTGTAATCTTATGATACTATCCCATCATATTACATTTATAATTCACCTCAATACATTGTTTTAGATTTGTTGATTACAGTTTCTCTTAAGATTCAACATAACGATGTGAGAATATATTATACATAGTACATATATAGTTTTTGACCCATTAATTTAATTAAATTTGGAATTTGTTTAAAAAGTTTTTTTAAAAAAAAAAAATTAAATAAACGGCCTCGAAAGTCGAAATACATCAGACTGACAAACAAATTATTGTAAATTATCACAAAAAATCATGGTAGATTAAGAATGTAGGTACAGCTGAGAATATTGAATTCTACTATATTGTTATCAATATTATCTGATATTGTATAATATATTTATATATGAAAACATTTGGGAGGTCCGGGTATTATTACTAGCAGCTCTTTCGAATCCACACGAAGTGACCATGCGTTCAAGTCTCACCCTAAAGTCGAATTATTTGCATACCCTAATGAGTCGATCCAAATAATGTATTGTACGCGACAACCCCCTATACGCGTAGAGTCGAGTATACATTTTATCGTAGAGAAAAAACACTGAAAACTAGTAGTAAAAATGCTATATTACCGGTATAGTATTCTGGTGTTTTATTTTTTTATTTTTATTTTATTGTGTACAGAAATAAGATATAAATTATTATGTGGGAGCAATTGCGCGGCTGCTGTAGGATTTATTATCGTTGCGTACGCCTACGCTTACACGTGTACCTATACCGAAAATGGCGAGCGATTGTTATAGCGTTGTTGAGATCATCAGACATAGATCTTATAAAATATACATTTAATATATATATATTGCGCGCATAAATACAATTTATACCGTTGCACACACTAATCTATACATGTGTATTTTGTATATACTTTATAATAAATGCATATATATATAAACGCAGATAAATGAATGTATCCACAAGCCGCCACGTGTACGGGATAATATGTAATTTTTTATCATTGTGTGTTTAACGACTATGCTGCAGAGTATACGTGACCTTGCTTCAGATTCGAACCAGGAACAACTCGTCCTTGGTAAATAACGCTATGCGGCTGCAGGTTTGTCCGCAGCCACGGTTTGCTCACCGCGAATCCAGACGAGAAAACCCGCCTATACTGTACAAATACGTATAATACGCGATGTATATATGTGTGTGTGTGTGTATTATAATAATGTGTAGGTAAAAAAACGTCAAATAGCTCGTATTGGTTATGCTGCGGGTGGGTAACGATTATATGTTTCGCCGATAAAGTGTATTATATAATATTATAATACATCGTTTCAGAAATTCGCCTCGAGCTTCTTTACACGAAGACATTACCCGAACCCATACGAGCGTTCCTAGTACATAGCAACAGTATCGTATACGTAAAGTACGAAAATATAATGGACTTTTTCACGTTATATTAAGTGTAAAGAAGGAGTATACTTACAAAAAGAAAAATTTATATAGTTTAGGTGCCGCGTTATGTTGTTAATCGTTATTGTACAACATATTATACAAGATTTTACTGGAAGATTTACCAATTGTGATGTATGATGTATGTATATCTTTAGTTAAAAAGAAAAAAATTAAATTCTACATATATTAAAATAAAAAATACTTACAATTTAATACTTACTTTTAATAATCTACACAATTTTTAATTTTATTTCTTTCATTTGTTTCAGAATTTGTTTTTTTTTTTTTTTATTAGTTAATTCGCGGCAACTGAGGCCATTGAATTTTTTTTTTTTTTATTAATAATATAAAGTTTTCCTGACCGTCGACATCATCTAAACTTAGGTGTAAAGAATTAATTATTTTTTAACATTTATAAATTAAATCACAATTATGGTATAAATAGTTAAAACTATGATTTAAAATATACTGAATAAGATACGATTGTTAAACATTAACAGATAATAAAAGATAAAATATAAAACAATATTTACATAATACAATAGTAGATTAGAGATTTAGGACGTCGTGTGGACGGCCACATTGGAGTCTGCGACTGTTTGGACGGGTGAATCGCTGAAGCCTGAAGTGCTGTGGACCACTGGCCATTGGATTTTATATTTGAATATTTGATATATTGTTATTACTGTGGGTTTTCGGAACACGTATGTGTATATGTGGCATGGTTAACGTCGCTAAAACCCGGATGGTCACCCATCCGGTTTTAACGACGCCGGAAGGTGCTTAACCGCAGCACTAATTAGCGAGTACAGCTAACCACTCCGCCACGCCATCCCCGACTTCACTTGTGTTTTGTTAAAGGACAAACCAATGAATATACTAATTCACTGTATTCATTTTCCATCAATTCTCACTTGTCAAAATTGTTTCTGATAATGTAAAAAATATATAAAAGCATTATGAAGTTTATGCATAACTAGGTGGTTGGACCTTTATTTTTATAAAGCATTATCTCTTTGAAATTTACAAATTCAACAAAAAACTCAATTTGATTATTATTAAAGAATTAAATAAAGAAAATATATCATGATTAATAAATCTTAGTGAGGCATCCTGTATGGCTGTATGTGATTACACGTCTTCGTGTAAGGATCACCTCCTTAACTTATGTATATATGTAAAGTACATGTATTATTTATTTATTGATTACTCATTATATTATATTTATTGCATTACTCACACATAGAGACAATTTTTGATTTTTTATACGATAATCATTATTTTTATCGAATTTTAAAATTAATTGCTCTATCGCGTTTATACGTCGTTGTTCCCTCAAATTATTATTATTATTATTATTATTATTATTATTATTACTATTATTATTATTATTATTATTATTATTATTACTATTATTATTATTATTATTATTATTACTATTATTATTATTATTATTATTATTATTATTATTATTATTATTATTAATTCTTTTAGTTTCCACTAGCGGCCTCTGGTAAAACTCTTACAAAACGTAATGATATATTTTCACAACGGTTCAGCACAATTAGATTTGGTGGCGGTGGTAGCAAGTCAAAAAAAATTAATTTCTTCTTCCTTGTGGGCTTTTGTGCAAGTTGTATGACAATATTATCTACCGATCGTGTTGACGAATCGACTCTCGGTCACCCGGAGAGAATACTAATAAAAAAAATTTGACAGACTTACTTATACAGTTGTCTATTAGAGTATGTTTAAACAATATATTATGCAATAATTCACAAAAAGAAGAGAAGTGGAGGAAAAATGTTAAAAAGAAATATCTATAAATCGTTTACCAACGACTTTTTCAACGATTTTTGCATTGAGAGAGAGAGAGAATTACGTTAATAATTGGTTGCTGAACACTGGATCAGAACGGAAAAATTAACATAATTTTAAATTAGGTCCCATACATTAGATCGGATAGAAACAGAACCGAATTACTTGACCATACTTTGATTGATTCCAAAACGTTCCGAACGTAAGCGCATACGTAATGTTTGGGAAGAAATATCAAATAACTTGAAATAACCGTGATTAAATATTTAATTATTAAAGATGTATATATATATATATTTATATGATGATATATCAAATACATTTTTGAAAGGTTTGAATTTTGTTTTTGTATATCATATAAGATTCTATAATTGGTATCATTAAACTCATACAGAAATATGGAAAAATTGTAATTATCCTTTTTTAAATGCGGAAATAATGTCTGAAACTTTAGTTATTTTTTTCTCTTATTTAATTTATATTTTGAACTCAATTTTCTTTTTCTTCCTCTTTTTTTACTAAGAAAGCCCGCAGTGATAAAATAATATTTTCTTCATTACAACTTGTTTCACGCATCATAAATGTCTATGTATTAATAAAAACCGCCTAATAAAAAAAAAGTATGTATGAATGTATGTTAGTTTAATGTTTAATATTTAATATTAACGAATGCGTTAGATATAAGTACGTCCATCACAAGCCAAATGCGTAAAGTTTTTATGGCCGTGGGGCGTGAAGTTCCGATATGTTTTGACGCAAAATTCGTTTTCATTCCGAGGCGTTCCGATGTTAGGGATTCGATTCAATTCCGTTGCAATTCAGTGTGTGTCAACCTTAATGTAGTGGTCATATCTCGTGGATATGATTCATAATATTATATTTATACGGTTTGTTACATAAAATTCACTAATGACCGTGTGTCTCATGTACTATACCAGTAACATATAATTATTAATGATGATTAATAATGTAAATAATAAAAGCGATCTTGACATTACCGATAGTAATATATATATATATATATATTATATTTTACCTGTTACACGTTTACTCGTATAATATATTTAATACGATTTAACTACGATGTATATAATGATTTCTCAGCAACAACGGAATCATTGTATTGGTATTTTGAATTTGAAAAAATTCGTATGATTTTATGCTGCCTTGACCCCGGTTCGACGTAGTTTTCGTCTCATTATCGGACCATCGTTACTCATATTCTTAGGTTGATTCTATTGGTCATCGATGTTGTACTAGATGTGCTCATTTACTTACTTGTATAGCTTGTATAACTTGTAAAACTAAGCTATATATATGCTTACAATTCTTTATATTGTTTTATCTTGAACTATTTCGTCTTTATATTATTGCATAATTATCCGTGTATTTATTCTATATAAGTTCCATTCAATTTCATTGATCTTGTTACGTTTTTGCATTTTCATGAAAAAAATAATGTTCAGTTTTGATGTGTAAAATAAAATGTCTGTACCGAAAATAAACTGCATACATAACCTATATAAATCGACTATGTATATACCTACATTTATTCAATAATAATGGCATTATTACAAGATTCGCTGGATAAACTATGTGATTTGTTTAAAGTAATTTATAAAAATTATTTCCAACTATTTCTAACTAGGTACAATTTAAAAATCCTATTTTTAATATGAATTTAAACTAAAATTAATGTGAGATATTAAAAATAAAACGCATTATCAAAAACTACAGTTTTATTGCATACTTGTAAACTGTTTCCTTAATTTCCCTTTCGATTTAAAATATATATTGTTAAAGTTGATAGTGTTTTATAATATTGTTTCTTTTAATCCCTTGTCAAGGACCATCTAAACACTTTTGTAACAAAATGACAATTAACAATCTGAAAAAAAATATGTCTATTTCATTAACCATTGATTCGAAGAGAGACCAATGAAAGTCCAAAAACGGAATCCAATTATTATTATGATTATAAATCTTATTGTTAATGCAACATCATAATATAATATACCACCGTTCTCTGCGGTTATTGTTCGAAGTTCTTATGTGAATATATTGGTATAAACTATAAAGTGTACATTGGATAAAGATTGATTTTTTTTATATCAAAAACTTAAGTTTTTAGGTCAGTTCAATTTATTTTTGATAATAATAAGTCTTTTGTAATTTTATTACAACACACTTTTTTTGTTTATTTATAAAATTTAAATGTCAATAAATAATTGAAAACTTATAATTTGAAATTCGATATTTATATAATATTATTTCCAGATAAATATTCAGTTTCAGAATATGAAACTAAAATTTAAAAATATATACAGCCATTTAAAAAAGTAAAAACTATTATGTACGATTCTGGAAATCAATTAACAATTAATAAATTCAATAATCATGCCTAGAATTATATTATTATTTATAATATGAATGCAGTGCATTGTATTTATTTCTACTTTTCTGAAGAAACTATCGAACTTTTATTCGCAGCATTTTTGAAAAGCTCGCCCTATAGCTCCCATTTGAGCTTATCGAATATCGATAGTAATTTTTCTTAATGGATAAAATAGAATGACGATATGCCTAAAATAACTGATTTCCTTATATTGCATCTAATAATTATTTTCAATATATTCAATATTGTAGAATTTAAATTTTAGATTTTAGTCTATAAAATAAAACAGGATGTTTCAAGATGATTCGACAAATGCAATAACTTTCGTTCTGTCCATTATTTTTTAAAAAAAATACTATAGTATTAGGCTACAACAAAATTGTATTATTTTTTTTTTACTTAAGTGAATAATTATTATGATTTTTTAAACTTTTTTAAAATTTGAATTTAATAATTAAAATTATTATAAAATTATTGAACATTCTGTGAAGATTAGATATAAATTATATGTATAATATATATTATCTAAATTAATGTTGATTTACAATATTATATTATATTATATATTTTATGAATATGACACACAACACACAATATTATTAACTTTTTCACAAACTTATAAAAATCATAGAAAATGAATACATAATTTATTAGAGTTGTGACCACCAATATTTTTCTAAACATCCGTGTTACAAAATTACTATTTCGATTTTTTTTTTAAATTAACTAAAATTTGAAATTTGGAAATTTGGATTTCGGAAATAAAAAAAATTGTGTAATACATTTTTAACGTAGCGTAGTACAACATATTTTATCAAAAGAAAAAAAGTGAAAACAATGAATAGAACAATTTATTGCATATTTTGTCGAATCATCCTGATACACTCACTCTTTATATTTACTATATACGATTAATATAGGTAATTGATTTGAATGATATGTAGGGTTTCAGTCGAGGTATAATCTCAGTCTCGGGTTACTGATATATTCACATTTAGTATATTATACCTATTATAAATTATAATTGCATTCACTGTGTTGGTATGTATCATAATTATCATCTCAACGTTTACGGTATTTCTAACAAACAGCCATTGTTTCACCGGACTTATTACCCGAATTGACTAATTCAAATCAGCGTACAGCGTGCAATACTGTGTATTATGTACATAATTGGTACGAACGCGCGTAATTAAATCCTGCTATAAATCTCTCTGCTCGGTTAATCACACACAAAACACGACGTTGTATAATATATACATGTACGAGTGCAGTAGTGCAATCGCATTATGTACGGCTGGTCATTGAGACTTATAAATATAATAATATAAAGTAACTATGTCTTTGGGGGGGGGGGGGGGGGGGGGG